>JAUIMW010001057.1:0-13896 GCA_033557785.1 Enochrus cinctus
ATGATCGTGGGATGAGTGCAAGGATTTTCTAACAGCAGCTTTTGGAAGTACGACGAACATGCTGATAGAACTACCTGCAATTAAAATTAAAATTAATCTTTACAGCTTTTCATTGATTTTACTTATAATAATAATAACAAACATTTGTTTTTTTGTCTTTGGAAACAACGCACATATCTTACTCGCTTGTTTTTTGTTATGCGAAACAACGCACTCTTATTATTATTGCTTCCTAGAATCATATGAATTATTAAATAATTACGAATTATTAAATTAAATTAATTAAATTTAATTAAAGAAAAAGATATGGTCCTAAAATAGACCCTTGTGGCACACCACGTTTTACGTCTGTTTTTACCTTGTTGCACGATTGCATGATACAGATATTTTTGTGGAACTGTTTTGCTTCCAAGACAGACTTTTAGAGTTTACTTTTATTAAGAATATATTCCTCTTTGGATATTAACCTCATCCTCCACTAGTCTCATAGATCCCTGGATTCTTCAGCTAGAAGTCTCAGTTCATCTGTTAGCCATGAATTTACTGTTTTTGCTTTAGAAACTGTTTTCAAAGGAAAATAAAGATTGTATGTCTTTGCTTCTTTATATGTGTTGTTCTTGTCTTTTATGATCTTCATGAAGTGATGGGTGGCCAAGTATTGCATATCTAGCGACACTATTGGTTTTCTAATTAATTTCCTTCTTTCCAGGCTTGTAGAGATCTAAATTTTTGCTCTGAAAATTCTGTGGTCACTGCTGGTATTGTCTATTAAGTATCAGGGTCATAGAACAGTACCATTTGCTACTCCACCATACAAATAGTAACAATTAAGTAATAGATGGCAATGTGAAGTATTTTATATGAAGGATTTTTATTCAATCTGTTTATAGAAAATGAAGTTTTTCCAAAACAATTCAAAATGTCCATTGTAACTCCAATACACAAGAGTGGGACAAAAACTGTGCTGTAAGTAATTACAGACCAATATTTGTAATTAGTAAAAAAATACTAGAGAAGTGCCTTAAACACAAGATATTGGATTCTATAGAAATAGAAAATATATTTAGTGATAACCAGTTTGGTTTTAAAAGTGGTAGGTCTACAAAAATAGCAATAATTAAACTCAAGGAATCTAATAATGATATATTATACGTGGGAAGAAACGAACGAACAGTGAAAGAAAGGATTAAAGAACACAAAAGGGACGAAATGTGCTCAACAGTGGGAAAACATCTACACAATCACAGACACAAGCTGATAGAAGAAAACTTAACATAGAGAAACAAAAGGAATGAAAATAATGTTGCTGGAAAGTGTGGAAATTGAAAAAAGAAAGAAAAAAAGAAACTATATTCTAAGTATTTTTGATGTTGGCAAACTATTTCTAAGGCGAAAACTATGGCCCAATTAGCAAAATTTAAGCAGTGGTCTTAAGACTGCACTAAGATCATTATTAATTGTTCATTGAGCATGAGAAGGGTTGGATGAATCAAAATCATTTAAGGTCACTCTGAAGTCTATCCACCAAATAGTCATCAATCAAAGGAACTGCTTCCCAGTCCAAACCAGTATAATGTTATGGAAGCAAGCATATAGAACATTCTAGATGCTAAGACCAAACCAACAGCCAAATAGTGATTATGTGAATGTGTTGCAAAGTTATTATAAGTCTTTGTAAAAACGTTTTCTTTTTTCATCAAAGCTTCTTTTGGTACTTTTTCAGCTGTGTTCTTGTTGTTGTTTCTCTTTTTAACATCCAACAGTAGTCTGCCATCATGTATCCGCACTCCATTTCTTTTATATTTTGATGAAAACGTTCCTTGTTGTTGTTCCTCACTTACAGTTCCAACATTTTCTGGAAACTACTCCAGATGTGTAAGTGAAGGAAATGGACTTTTTCTTATGTCAGGCCCAACAAAGACTCCCTGTAGCTGAACTTATTAAGAACAAACTCAAGATTTTTGTAGCATTCTTTCAAATGGGCTGACATAGAAGCATATTAGTTACCATTGTGTAGAAGTACAATTTTCAAAATCCTTTTTGATGAAAAATCTCCATTCCTCTAGTTCATGAATTATGTGTTGCAGAAGACTAGTTCACCCTCTTTTTTAAGAAAAGGGACAAATTCCTTTTCTCTAAATCTAAATAAAAATAAAACACCAGAGGCTAACATATATCTTTCTTTAAGTCTAGATTCTATACTTCCACTGTTTGCCTTTGGTAGGCCCAGATCTCGTACTAAGTCGTTCAAGTCTGATTGAAAGAAAAGTTCAAGGCCATTGGTACCTGGGCTACAATCCAGGTCATCGTTATCACTGCTACTATGTGACATTTGGTCTAAATCTTGGTCTAAAATATTGTCCAGAGTCCAGTCCAGAGGTGAAGGAAGTTAGGTCCATGAGGAACAGGAACTATTTGATTGACCACAATGGCTGGCTCCACACTGACTAAAGAATTCAAAAAAGTTGATAAAGAGTAGAAGAGCTTGAGAAAATTAACAGAACTGTTAAAAAAACTTTATAAAGAAAAAAAAAGGACTAAGGAACACAAAAGTCAATTAAACATAAATACTACAAAAGTAAGATATTGGAAAACATTAAAGTAACAAAGATACATGGAAAGTAATTAATGAAATAACTAGAACAAAAAGACGTTCAAAAAATTGAAAGTATAATCATTATCATCATCATATCATTCAGCTTTTATCAACCCATTTCTACAGGTTCTTTCCCTGATCCAATCATTTCTTTCTTTGTCCTATCTTGTTATACCTAACATGCTTCTCTCCATAACTCTCTACTTGATTGGCAGTATATAAATGTAATGTAATGTAATGTAAACTATATTTATTCAGGTGAACATCTCATCTGCGTAGATTAATATAGGAGAGTGTATCGATGTTAGCATACAAAAGAAAAAGGTATAGTCCTAAAATAGACCCTTGTGGCATATCACGTTTTACTGTAGCCCATTGCAACGATACACTCCTCCCATTGCTACCTGTCACCATTACCTTTTGTTTTCAGTTTTAAGGTAATCTTCCAAGAGCTGTAGTAGTAGCCCTCTCACACCCTAGCACTCCATCTTCTGGAGTAAGATCTTGTACTGGACAGAATGCACGATTGCATGATACAGATATTTTTTTGGAACTGTTCTGCTTCCAAGACAGACTTTCAGAGTTCACTTTGAATTAGTTTCCTTCTTTCCAGTCTTGTGGAGATCTGGATTTTTACTCCAACAATTCTGTGGTCACTGACGGTATTAAATCTATTAAGAACATTTATGTTCTTAACTATATCTCTTTTATTAGAGATTAGTAATGGTCTATTTTATCAGGGTCATAGAACAGTACCATCTGCTACTCTACCATACAAATAGTAACAATGAAATAATAGATGGTAATGTGAAGATAACCAATGAATTTAACAAGTATTTTATATAAAGGATTTTTATTCAATCTGTTTATAGAAGTGTGGAGTTTTTCCAAAGCAATTCAAAGTATCCATCGTAACTCCATTACACAAAAGTGGGACAAAAACTGTGCTGTAAGTAATTACAGACCAATATCTCTAATTAGTACCACTGCTTAAATGCTAGAAGAGTACCTTAAATACAAGATATTGGATTATATAGAAAAACAAAATACATTTAGTGACAACCAGTTTGGTTTTAAAAGTGGTAGGTCCACAAAAACAGCACTAATTAAACTCACAGAATGTAATAATGATATTAAAAAGTGTATAGCAACATTCTTATGATAACATTTATATGAATTATTAAATTAGAAAGTAATAGAAAGACTAAAGATGCAAATATATAAAAATAAAAAATTAAGAAAAATTAATTCTGAGATAAACTATCTGTAGTGATGAAAACCATAAAGGAGAAGAAAATTTTTTTGGAGAATTTTAACAGCAGAAAAGAAAAGCAGGAGAGATTGTTGAATTTCTGCCTGCTGCATGGTAGACATGATAGTGGAAAGAAAGATCAAACAAGAAATTATAAACACAAAAGTAAGAAGAAGACCAGACATTTTTTAAGTGCCCACCATATGCTAGCAGCCAGAGTGAAAAAAAAGGAGATAGTTACCAAAGTTAGATAGGCAAACAAATGAAACAACGAATATTTTAAAATGACGGCAAGTGTTCCCCAGGGATCCATTCTGGGTCTATTCTTATAGAAAGTACTCTGTGACGGCATATGTAGATGTCTTAGCGATACTAATAGTTGCACAAAATGAAGAAGTACTGGTGGTTAGAGGAGAGAAAGCAGTAAATAAAATAGATAAGTTCTAGATTGCAACTGATGCTTTCGGAATTACAGTTGGAAAAGATGTAACATTGGTATTGCATTTCCATTTGATATTTTGTTATATATAATAATCATTCAACCTGCTTAAGATTTCTTTTTGAGTCTTTAGAGAGATACACAAGCCAAGTTAGCCTGGAAAGCAGTGAATAAAAGATATCCATGGTAGGTGGTTCCTTAGAATAAAGAATTTCTTTATATTAGATGTAGCTTCAACTGATTTTGATGTTTGTAAGAATTAAAAGTTTTTATTAACTGGGCAGAATGAAGTGTGAATACTGAAGGGTGACTATTATCAGTGAGGTCCTTAAAAGAATGGAGTGGATTTCATTGCACCAATTTCAATAGATTTAGGTATAGGTATAATGGCGAATTGTTTCCAAGAAGCAGGAAAGACACCATCCAAAATACACATTACAAGACAAAAAAATGTAGTTCTTTTGACATTCTCAGTTTGCTTTTTCTCTAAAATTGTGCAAAATAACTGGCAAAGAAAAGTCATGGACAGATTTTGAGATCTGGAAGAATAAGAGTCAACTAGAGCTTTTACAGGAAGTATCAAATATTTTTAAAGAAGAAGACCTAGAACAAGGTGACAACAAAAGCAAAATGACTTGGAGTATCACTAATAAGATATGGAATTGTTTGTTGGGGAGCAGCTTATAATAGTAGTCTAAAAATAATTCACTTATCTATTTTATACATATTATATAATTATATGTATTGTATTGGTTTAATTGGGAAATAAATTGAATTGAATCTAAGAAAAGGACATATAAATAGTGGAATGGAAACTATTTAAATATCTGAGACTTCCTTCTCAGTACTCTCAATACTTTAAATTATTTATAAAGGTTTTAGATTTAACTTTGAGGGAAATAAGAGTGATATTAAGAAAGGCAGAAAGGAAAAATTAATTCTGAGATGAACCATCTGCAGTGATGAAAACCATAAAAAAGAAAAAAATCCTTTTTTAAGGATTTTAACAACAGAGAAGGCAAGCAGGAGAGATTGTTGAATTTCTGCCTGCTGCATGGTATACATGATAGTGGAAAGAAAGAACAAACAAGAAATTATAAACACAAGAGTTTATTTTGAAATTGCAAACTACATCAAAAAATTGCAGAGCAACTAAACTCTTCAACACCACAAAACTAATACCCATGACCACTAAGAGTCTATTTCCAAACCAAACTACACAGAAAAGATCACCCAATAAGACCAGCATATAAAATCAGATAAAACATAAACAGAAGTACTGACAAAAGACACACTAAAATAATAGACAAAGAAAACTAGAAGACACATATAAAATCAACATAAAAAAATCTCCTCAGAATTACCTCAAAGCAAAACAATCCAGACCATAAGAAATATTTACAGAGAAGAACTAACCAAGATACATTATAAAGTAAAAAATAAAAGGAACTTTTGCATCATCCACATGTGGAGCAATATACATGGGAGGAACTTGACGAACAGTGAAAGAAAGGATTAAAGAACACGAAAGGGATGAAACTTGCTTAGCAGTGGGAAAACCTCTACACAACCACAGGCACAAGCTGATAGAAGAAAACACAAAAATTCTACATAGAGAAACAAAAGGAATGAAAATAAGAGGAAACCCTAGATTGTTAAATGAGCATAAAACCTACTGAAATAAAATAAAGAACAATATTATAAGAAGTTACTGAAAGGAGATGAAACTAACATTAAAAAATTTGGGATGTAATAAAAGATATAACCAATCATAAAACAGAAAATGGTGGAATAAGCAGCATAGTGAGTAATAAATTTACCAAATATGGACAAAATGCAGCTGAAAGTTGTTTGGATGTTTTTATGAGCTCAATAATGCCCTTAGAGATAATAACATATATAGGTAGTTTAAAAGAAGTGGTCATAGTTCCTTTATTCAAAAGTGAGGATAAAACAGTGCTTGGAATCTATCGACTGATCTCCCTGATAAGTAACATTGCAAAGTTATTTGAAAAATGCTATCAAATGCAAACAGTGAAAGTAGGTTAGCAAAAAAGGCATAGTAAAAATTTGTATACCCCAGGGTACCGTATTGGGTCCATCACTTTTCCTTATATATGTAAATGACATCACTAAACTTAAGTTAAATGGATTAATAATTTCATATGCCGATGACACTGCACTAATAGTTATTGCGGAAACATGGAGGCAGGCCAAAGAAAATACAAAATCCGATATGAGAAAAATAAAAAAATTGATAAAAACTGTAATTGCAAAAAAAATAGAGTTTGTTGAAAATTTAATTTATTTGAGTGTAATAATATGTAATGTAACTAAACGAGTTAAAAAATGATTTACAAGTATAAACAATTAAGGAACATGTTAACTAATAAAACAATAATGAAAGTATATGTGGCTGACTGACTGACTGAATCTCTATTAAGATATGCAATGCAAAACTTATAGATTGTACAGACAAAAGCTACAAATAAATAGTAATATTCATTGTAGCAATCTAATTGGGAAATAAATTGAATTGAATCTAAGAAAAGAACATATAAATAGTGGAATGGAAGCTATTAAAATATCTAAAACTTCCTTCTCAGCACTCTCAATAAAGCTCAATGAAATTTGATTTAACGTTGAGATAAATAAGAGTAGCAGAAAGATATAAAGAGGTTATAAATGAGAAAATCCAAAGTAACAAAAGTCAGACGAAGCAGAAGACATAGAGAAACAACTAAATAACAGAAGAAATTAAACAACAAGCACGAGAATAGAAAAAAGCTTGTAATACATATATCAAGAACAAAAATAATAAAAACTATGCACAATATAAGAAAGAAAAAATAGATAGGAAAGAACCTAGCTGTCTGGTGAGGACACCTACAGAGGATGGAAAGAAAAAGGACATCGAAATACTAAAGAAAATAATGCATCTTCATCTAGCCACAAAGCTAATACCCATGACAACCAAGACTCTATCCCAAACCAAATTACACATAAAAAGATCACCCAATAAGACCCATAGAAAGCTTACACAGGAATACCGGCACATAAAACCAGACAAATCATAAACAAAAACATAATAGACATAATAAACAAACTAAAATACACAATCAAAAATTCTGAAGAATTAATCAACAATCTAAAAATAATAAAACTAGAAGAAAAAGACATGTTTCCTTATGACATTGGACTAAACAACGATATCAAATATTAGATATCAAATTTATGTGATTTTTGTGTAGAACCACTTGCTATCTAAAGATTTACTAGATAGTTTACATTTATAAAGAAGTGGTTAAAACCATTTGCAAGATCTATGATGCTATTGCAATTTGATAGCGTTCTATCTTTTTAGTGATCTTTTCCCAGAATATCATTTACAAGCTGCCAGCGGGTCTTCATTCTTTAATTTATTTCTTGTAGCTTGATTGTATGAGGATAGCAGTTTCAAATTATTTCCAGTACTGTCTCCACCTATAACTCTTTATAAGTTCTTATTGTTTCACTTCTCCCTCCGTCTTTTTTTGTGACTCCCCTAACTCTTCTCAGATTCACTACATTTCAGTTGCTTGTATTTTATTTTTCTCTGCCATGTTCAGTACCCAACTCTCACTTTCATATGTTAACACTGGCTATGTTCTTATAGATTTGAAGCTTTGTGCTATTAGTAACCTCTCTTCTGTTCAGAAATCCCTTGCTTAAGACATAACAACTGCACCTACCTTTGCATTTATTTCTGTCCCTTGCTTCTCACTTTCCTCTATCAAAACTCCTAAATACAGCTATAGCTCCTTACTTGCTCCAGTTTTACTCCCTCCATTTCCACTTTTATTTTTTTCTTTCCAGCTCTATCACCATAACCTTTGTCTTCTCATCGTTCATTTCCATATTCTATTTCCCTAGTGTCTTCCTCCATGACATCAAACTGTTCCTCATTTCTCTCTCACTTTCCGTGAACATCACCAGATCATCTGCGAAAACACATTCTGATATATTTATCATCCTCATGTTTCTATACCCCACCTGTATTGACTTCACCTTCCTCCTAATGTTCTTTAGGATGTCATCCATCACAGTTTATCTCCTATTCCTCTTCGTCTCAGACTACTCTACACTGATTTACTCGGGATACTATCAAATGCCTTCTTCATATCCACAAAACCCAGGTACAGTTTTTGGCATTGTGCATTTTCTTTTCTATCACCTGTTTTATTGTGAATTCGTGGTCATGCGTGCTTCTGTTCTTACGAAATTCACTCTGTGCCTCCTCTAGTTGTCTCTCTATCTCCCCTCTCAAATTCCTTTTCGGGATTTTTTCGTACCCTTTCAATACATTGCTAAAGAGTGCTATGCCTCGGAAGTTTGCGCAGTTGTGGTTGTCTCCCTTCTTGTATATTGGAATTATTATTTCTACTTCCCAGACTTTAGATATTTCCTCCTCCCTCTACACTCTTTTGTATATTTTTGTCAGCATGCTATGTTCCTCTTCTCTCATGTTTTGCACCATCTCTGCTGTGATATCGTTATAGCTGGCTGCTTTTCCTCTCTTCATCTTCTGTACCACTTCTCCAACATGTTCTGGTGTTATCTTCCTCTCACTCTCTTGTATGTGTTTACACTCCATTTCTTCCACCTCTTCTTCTGTGTTTTTGTTACATTTCACATTTAATAGCATTCCTCAGCATTTCTTCCTTCTTATTCTTTATAGTTGTGCTTCTTTTTGTTACTCTTCCTTAATAACTTCAGTGTTCTGTAGAATAGTTTCTGAACACCCTGCAACTTTTTTGTCTTCATTAGGACTATACACTATGATTAAGGTTGTTTTTTCTCTGAAGTCAAGCTCTACCTTAAGTATTCTTTCCGTTAATCCGGTCTAGCTCTTGATTGTTTTCCTATATTTCCCGTTTATTATGCATCCCATTCCACCCTTAGTCCTTTCTTTCTCTTCCACACCTTTGTGTTTCATTAAGTAATCCTTTCCTAGTTCCACTTCTCATTAACCCCTCTTTATTGTTACTGTAACCTTTAATACATCCACTTTCTCTCTCCCCATTTCCTCTACCAATTCCAATTCCTTCCCTGCTGTTCTTCTGACATATTGTTCAACATCTGTTTAATTTTTAAGACCTGTAGTTTTTTGAAGTCCAAGTTACTTTTTCCTGAATATTTCATATATTGCTACTGTTTAATACTAATTGCTACAGACAACAAATTGATCGAAAAACCAAAACCAGAATGGGCCAGAAGACACAGCAAAGAGACAACACAAAAAAAAACTGGTTTGGGATAGAATCAAAGCACTTAGCTAAGAGTTACTACCCCACCCACTATAATAACCAGACTTAACGTTCATCCATCCACAAATTGCCAGAAAGGTATAGATCAAGATGTGTTTTTCACAAAAAAAAAACAAGCTCATTTCATACTCATCACAAGAAGACTCAGATCATTACACAGTTACAGCAACCTTAAAACAAAAAGTGAAAAGAACAATTAAATATAGAATTAAAAGAAAAAAATGGAATATAAATAAATTAAAAGAAAGCATGAGTGATATAATGAAAACTGCTAAACTGTGACAAATAGAAAAATTGAAGTGGATAAGAACAAGCAAAGATGAAGGTAAAGAGAAGTACGAAAGAATAAGAAAGGAATGTAAGAAGGAAATGAGGAAAGTTAAAAAAACATGGATTGACAATGAAATACAAGAAATTGAAAACAAAAGTAAAGATAGAAATACAATGGTATTTTTACAAAAAATAAACAGACAGAATAAGATATACAAAAGCAAAACAACTGGAATATGTTAAGAAACTATTAAGAAAATTAGAAACACATGAACAAACAGATGAATGAGAAATGACTATAGAGGAAACGATAGAAGAACTAACAATGGGTGAAGTAAAAGATATAATCAATAAATATGGAACTTCTCTTCATTGATTTTAAACAAGCATTTGACTCAATAAAAAGGTTCATTGCAAGCTACACTTTCCTTATAAGTTTGTTAAATTTAAAGAAACGATGTGTGTAATCCATAATGGGAATGTCACCAGGGAATATGGAATGTCCTCCAGGTACACTGTTATCTACATACTTCTTGTTGGTGTTTAAAAATATTCACAACTCTTTTATTTATGTCTTATTAATCAATAAGAAAGATTAACTTAGCAATAAAAACTCACATGGGATCATACTTGAAGTTCTGAAATCTCTTGTTTTACTTTTTTTATTTTAATTTTATTGCAACATAAAAATTATGTCTACTAGATTGCAATTCAGAGCACCTAGAGGATATTATGTATCCCCCAGATCTTATGGTTTTTGTTTTTAATTCTATTTAAATTTAATAATGTTTATTGAATTATTTACTAGCAATCTAGTGTTGAAGAAAATTTACTAAAAAAATAGAGAAATAGATAACGGGGTATTTGAAGGGTATGGAATGTCCTTCAAGTACTTTGTAACCAACATATCCTATTACATTGAATTGAAGACTTGCTCTAGTTGGTGAGCAATAAAGTTATGAATATACGCAGCTATAATTTAAGTCAACGAGCAGCGCAGCTGCAAGCATACACTGCCATGTTTTAAGATATTTATTATCTTAAATAATATCTGTGTATATTTGCTTCTTCGTTAACTCTCTAATTTGGAAAAAACTATAAATATTTTGAAATATAGCTTCGTTAGATATACATAAGTGTCTTAAAAACTAGCTGTTTATGCTTGCAGCTTCGCTGCTCACTGACTCGGGCAAGCCTCGTAATTTAATTCATTGATATTTGCTTTGTTTCGTATAAATAAATCATTTACCATCTATTTGTGTTTGCAGTTTACAAAGTTTTATATTAAACAAAGTATATATCAAATATACTAAACATAAAGACATACTCGAATCATCAAGCAGTGAAACTGCGAGCATATGCAAGAAAACTAGAGGAACGCTGGTTAAAATAAACAAAGACGGAAAGCATCAAAAACCCTCTCAAAAATCTTAGTCAAGAAAGACAGCACACTAATCAACCAAATCTCAGTAAAACCACTATATGTACATGACTTTTGAAGAAGAATTATATGAGTGTCTTTCTATGCAGAATAAAAAATCTCCATCTATAGATGAAGCATCCTCACTGTGAAAAAATGAGGACCAATGGCATTAAATTTAATACTAAAAATAATTCTTTAGATATTGAATATGAAGGCTTTTTAGTGGACTGGAGTGTGCAACTAAGGAATGTCATAACAATTGAGAACTTTGATTTGGATAAAACCCAACCTATTAACAACTTTCATTAGCGTTTTTAGAACATTGTTATCAAGTCTACTTATCACCGTGGTATACAGCCTTATCTTTGCTCTTCTTGATATATTTTTATTAGTTAGCAGTTTGTTGTAGCTTGAAATCAATGAAAAGCAGTTGTGTTTTATCTCACTAAATTAATGACTTTCTGCTACAATCTCTGTGGGAGATCAGAGTAGATTAGTTCCTCAGCATGCTCTGCTTGTTGTAGAAGCAACAAATTGAGTTTTCTATCAGTATAGGGACAAAAAGAAAGTATGCCGCTGGTAAGGAAAGTAAATTTGATAATGTTAAGTGGGATAATGATGGATTGAAAGAAATAAAAAAAAAGCCGAGGACCTTATTGAACATCAGAGTGACCACATACTCTACTACTGAGACTGAAACATCTTGTAATGATGTATAACAGTTCTTCAAATTGGATCACCAGATTGGAAATAAAACTGTCCCAACACTATAGGAAAGGCAGAAACTTATATCATTTTTCATAGAACTTATCAACTTAGGGATTGATTATTCAGGAGACAGCAATGGAATTAAGAGGTATATATCTTAGGAAAGAAGATGATATAAAATCTACAGATTAGACGTTGGGAACTCAGAGCATTGATTAAAACCAGACGGCAAAGAACTAAGTGTAGCACATTATCAAGAGCCTCAAAAAGGTCCATGAAAACAATTACAACCTTAAACTGGAAGCAATTACAAAGAATCAAAGTTACAAGAGGGTACACTAAGGACTAATGGTGAGAAAACATTAGATAATAGCCCTTAAGTCAGAGGATGGGAACTATATAATTAACAGTGATGGAATACTAAACACTGTGAAGGATTTCTATTAGCTATACTGTGTCAGGAGAAGACAAGATCACTGTTAATGAGTTTGGTCTTCATTGTAGCAAGTGAGTTTGTATCAAGATGCCAGGAATATGACATTCCACTGCATTATGAAACTGATTGATTCTTTATACTGAAGGGAGTATGGTAGGGAGATATAACATCTTCAAAATTGTTTCCACTTGACTGGAGCACAAGGACATATACATACCTACACCATTTAAAATTCGTGGATGACATAATACTGTTTGCTCATAGAACCTTTGAACTACAAAATTTTATGACGGACATCAAGTAGAGATATTGGAAGATTAATATAGGAAAGACTAAAAATATGTTCAGTAGTTTTGTATTATTTGTATTTAGGCCAATTTATCACCATAGATGGTAATATAATTCCAGAAATAGCTAGAAGAGCAAAACTTGTGGCATTTCAATAGGAATTGTAAATTCAATTCTCTTAGATACATACAAGTAATGTCATAATCAACATAATATCATAAAAGAAGGACTATTAGAAAGCGTGAGGAATCCTCTTGAAATGTTCTCCAGATACTTTGATAACAATGTTCTTTCTGTTAGTTGGTAAAACGTAAAAACAAAAAGTTATCTAGAATTTAAATGTGATGATATGTGCAGCAGAAATTTTTAAAAAAGCATAAAAGAAAGACATGGAATGTCCTCCAGGTACTCTGAGGGCAACAATTATATGTCCACAATTTAGATTAGTATTGTTTTCTTGCTGCCTCTACTAATTTATTATATCATTCTAACCTTCCGACTATGTTAAGTCTATTTAATTCTATTTAGAGCAGTGTGGATATGTTTAATGATTCTAGAGGAGAGTTTTTGAAAGACAAGCAGAGATATTGTTCTGAAGATTTACATAGGAAAGACCAAATTTATGTTTAGTAGCTTTGTCTGGTGATATAATTTCAGAAATAGAAAAAAGAACAAAACTTGAATGAAATACAGTGGGTCGTCTTAGTGGAATATTTAAATTGAAAATGCCTCTAAGTCTCAAGTGAAAGATATTTTATCAATATGTTCTACCAACATTGATGTAACATAGACTTTCAAAACTAAACACATCCATAAACTGTAAAAAATACAGAGAAGGTTCAAAAGTTATATGTGATGTATGTTACATTATGTAGAAAATGTAATTCTTTCTACATTCTTAACTTGTCTTTTCTCTAAAATTAAGTAAAATAATTGGCAATGGAAGATCATGGATAATTACTATAAAAAACGACTATCTGATCTGAAAGACAAAAAGCACTTGGAAAGTTGTAGATGAAATAACAGGAGGTTGCAGAAAGAGTAATAACATAAAAAGCATTGTTGATGAATCAGGTATAGAAATAACTCTCAGATACTCAAATAAGCAATAAATTTAATACATACTTTACTTCTGTTTGTGTTAACATGGCAAATAATATTAACAAAACAAATTATTC
>JAUIMW010001058.1:0-13889 GCA_033557785.1 Enochrus cinctus
AAAAAACCGATTATATTGCCGAATAAAAACCTGCTATTATTAATATTCAAGATGTTAATATAAAAATTGAATTTAATATAATGATGACGGTGATTGATGGCAAAGTTTTCAGTTCTCTGTCAGAACATCAATCATTAAAATTATTTTATTTGAGGGGCATGGAGATGAATAATTGCAAGAAAATTGCAAAAAATATTTGAAATTGGAATTGGAATATCTCCATTACACTTGTTGATTAGAATATTCGAATTCTTGTTCTATTTGGCAACAGCAAGATAGAAGTACGGGGGAAAGAAAACACGAACTAAATAAATTTAGATTGGTTAATATATCGAAATAATGATAACCCGAAAATAGCGTTAAATATAATCGGCATAGATAGTAGAATTATTAGAAAGATTCAAAATTATGTATCAATCGTTAAAGGCACCTTTTCGATGAATCATGAGTTTGGATAATATGCATTCGAAACAAGTGATATATATTGCAGACCCATAGTACCATTTATACAAGTATGTATTAATGGTATTATAGGCCTACGAGAAGCCATAACATATTGTAGCACAGCGGGGATATAATATCTTTCCTTATGAAGAAATTTCAGGTGAGGTAAAAAAGTTCCACAGCAAAAGCAATAACAACTTTTAAAGTCTCCGAAAAACTGTCAGAATAAATATTGCAATTTTTAATAAAAAGGATATAATCATTATTTATCAAAATCATTACACACACTAACAATATCATTTAAGAATCAAATTAATACAGAACTTTTCAGCACATTTATGATGTACGAACCCATACATTATAAAAACATTTTTGACTCAATCAAAGCAAAACATTTAAACAAGACTGATAAACTATCAAGAGAACAAAATAACAGATACACTGTTAACAACAAATGGATTAAAAACTATACAAACACTGTTATTTCGAATAACATACTTTATCGTTTATCTTTGGGTAAAAAATTCAATTTTCCAGCACAAAATTTTAAAATTCACACAATTAAAAACGTAGAAAACAACACTTTTCTTTGTAACAATAACGAAAGAAATTATCTTAGAAACAACATTGTCAAAAACATGTTCACAATCTCAAACGACAAACCAACATTTCTTTAAAAAAACTATTTCTATATCAATTTATTTATAAACACAGAAGATTTCTTAAACAACTGCAGACAAAGGTCAAACTTTAGTTATCATGTACAAATAACATTATGAAAATAAATCTTTTGATCATTTAAACATCAGCAACACATATAAATTACTCACAAGAAAAATTAATAAATTAAATAGAGGAACAAACAAAATAAATAATCACTAAACTATAATTCTAAGAAAATTGTTAAAATTACAATGAATAATTCAATAATCAAACATCCATCTACACCACAAATTTATTTGAAAATGAAACATGAACTTGTTTGAAAATGTTCCTGTTAGTCATAATAAAGTACGTAAAAATTAAATTAATAATCAATCAACTGGTTCCGTCATTATTACAATATGAGCTGGGTTAGGTTACAATTGAGAAAAATCGGAAACTTGATAGGAGTCTCCTTATTTCTCTTAAGGTCGAAGTTGAATAACTAAATGTCTAATATCTGCTTTTAAAAAATCAAAGCTCAAGGGATTTTTATACAGTTTCATAACGAAGATGTACACTGGAGCGTGGTGATGTGTAAATTAACAAGTAAGTGAAATATATGGATATTTTGTTTTTAATAAAACCGAGATTATTAAAGAACACAATATATAATGATAATATTTATTTTGATAGTTCTTCAAACATCGTCCTTAGAGTTAGATTATTAAATAATTTTTTTAAGACACTAGAAGTCAATACCACAGTTATTAGATATTTTGGTGGCATTATGATGATAAAACAGTTTCTGATGTTAGCAGGAAACTCTTGTTAGTGTTATTATAATTTTATTACGTCGCAAATATTATCTTTGCTTTCCTTTCTTAACCTTTCTTACTGTAAAAATAAAAAGGATTTTTTGGACGTTCATCTTTAAAAATATTTGTTAAATATCCAAAATGAACGCCGTAACAGTGATTTCCGTGACTAGACGACATACTTTTATATCTCGTTTCAAATTAAAAACTCTTATAATTATCTGTTGCCTCAGAACTAATTGCAGGAATATTTATTTTAAATGTCAAACAAAAATACTGTCAAAATGTGGTGTTGGGTACCTTGAGGTTTAAGTTACTTTTGGGGTATATTTAAAAATGATATCATTTGCTCTATTTGGTTATTTCTTTATATATTTTTATGAATTCTGGCATATTTAAAAGTTAAATGGGCATATACGTTGATAAATTTTTCTTTGCACACACACGTCAATATTATAGTTGTCATAACATATCACGTGTCAATAGTTTATGTATTAAAGATTTTGAAGTGGGGTTTCCCCACGAACTTACTCATTAATACATAGGTACATATATTTGATTAAATTGTAAAATAAGGAACCCCGGTGGGATAATTACGTCAGAAAAAAGTTAAGGGCATATAAAATAGTACTCAAGTGGGAAAGTGCGATTTTAAACTGGGACATAAATCAGGACGGGCTTAACAAACCCATCAAATGGAGCATTAAATATAGACATAACTTTGTTTTACTATTGTATAACCGGGTTGATTTATGTAGTAACATCTTCCTTATGGGGTGCGGAAACAAACCCCATCCATTTTCCACGATAATAACGGTAAATGCATATAATAAATAAAGGGAAAAATAAAGGCTTTCCTAATTACTTTTATTTTAAAGCTGTTTATTTTTGTAATACGTGGCTCTGCAGCTTTGGTGAAAAGGATTGCTAATTGTAAAAAGATCCGTTTTTGATAAAAGACTATTTTTAAAAAGAGTTATGTGGAAAAAAGTATAAATAGGATTTTAATTATAATCTCTTATAAAAGTAAAATAATATTTACGTGTTTGGCAGTAAATCTGCGCAAACTAATTAAAGAGTATAATCAGGTTATTTGCGAGAGAGGCAACAGCGAATTTATCGATTTTAATATTCCCTTAAATATAAAGTATTATCTAATTTGAAATTTTCTTTATTGTTAGGTTAAATTACATTTTATATTTACATGAATTAGTGAAATTGAATTGCAAATGAGGACATTTGTTTCCCATTTTAGAATTTACTCTAATTTCTAAGGAACTTTCCCGTTTTTTTTGCATATCTCATGAATATATAAAAATTTGCTTTGCATTCCGAAAAGTTTTGCATAAAGTAATGGGCGCAAATGAAAAAGAATTTATATCATTTTACGAAAACTCATAATGTTTTAATTCACGCAGCGTTAAATTATAATGTATTGTTGGAAACAATATGCAATTAAAAATTCCTTGAATTCTTTTCTCATTTACATTCTTAAATTTATTTAACAGATATACAGGTTGGTATTCGTCCTATAAATGAAAACTTTTAAAGGTAAAAAATGAAGTATTTAAGAAAATAAGGGCTCATAAACAAGAAAGAATAAATATCGCCATGAAGTTCTATTCTAACAGGGGAGACTAGAGTCAAAAAATTGAAATGCTTCGATCTAATTGTGAATAACAAATACTAATAAATTTTGAAAAAAAAACCACAATTTCCCTCGTCAATTTCATGATAAATATAGAAATGGTGGGATTAAATCGTAAATATTGGCATTTGCGCCCCTCAAAAACGGCAGGGGATCTATTAGCAGGAAAAGTAACGACGGGCAAAGTGAAGGGAGGCCATAAACATTGAATAACCCGTAAAATTTAAGAGAGGGAATAAAACAAATAAACCCTGATTAGCGAATTTAAACATACAAAAGTCAATAACATAAAAGTCCCTGAAAAGAAATAAATATTTCCGAAACGATGGCGGGTCTCTGCCTGTGTTGGTATATGCGTGAATTTGCCGAATTTGGGCCGGCCGTTTCGTTTTATTGCCCCGGGGAATAAATTTATAGAATGTTGACGAATTTCCATGCAAATGGAGCGATATCATAATATAACGGTCCTTCTATCAATTCAATTCCGTATATATTGCCCCTAATTGAGACAAATAGTTATTCGGCCATAATCTACAGGGTGGATGCTTCATCCAGACATAAATCACCGTCGTTAAGTAATACTAAAACAGGGTTATGTCTATATTTAATGTCGCTTTTGATGGGTACGTTAAGCCGTCTCTTGATTTATGTCGTAATGCGAAATTACTTTTAAATTACTTAACCAGTTTAAATGCGGTAATTGCGAAATATGAACCTCCTTGGTGCTTTAAAATGGCGACTTTGATATATAGATTTTATGATATATATTTAAGAAAACTCAACATGCTTGTTAACTTATTATGGCTTATATATCATATTAAAATTTGAAACCTACTTAATTATTAAATAATAAATAAATCAGTTCTATAACTTTAGAATATTTATAATAGGTATTATTGTGTAATTATTGTAATGAAATGGAAAGACTATTTATCTTACATGCTAGTAAAATAAATAAAAAATGTATCTGTAATGGTACATTTATCGATCAGTGCCTAATCTGATTAAAGTTTTATTTATGGCAACGTCTTATTGATTTTATAAATCAGATTCCTGTTTGGCAATAAATAATTAATAATTAGCCACTTCTAATGCAGTCTCTGTACGTAATTGACTATCTTGCAATCACCACTACCTCTAGCGATGAAATTAATGACTACCCCATTACATGGCTAGTTCTCACAAACATACATTACTGTTTAGTTATGGAAATGAGTTTTGATTTTACATAGATAGGAACAATGAGGAATGCCCCCTGCCAGGATTATTAAAACATCTATATAACAACTTCACAACTGCTAAATCCTGCTGCAGGTGAACTCAGGACAGTTATGTTGCGGAGAGACGGGCAGGATAAGTGCGAAAGTGGTTATAAACCATGTCAATTGAACGGATAAATCGATATGGTCTCGAATATAGAGATTCTCAACCGCAGTCAGGTACACGTTGTAATTAAGTTGCGGGGGGAGGAAGGCAACTCTATAATGTATGCGTGTACACCTCGGTATGAATTATTGTGAATTATGCTTCGCCAAGGGTTAATTCGCCATTTACATTACAGTCATTATCTAACATATATTATTTCTGTCCACGGTTATATTTGATCTAAATGCGAATTTCAACAATAAACAATGGAGAACCCGGTTCTGTTCGCAGAGTTATGGCGTTTGTGAAATCGCTTAATTAAATGTATACTTTATGGCATATTCAACTCCATGGTAGAGCTGTTTTTTTAAGAAAAAATAAAATTAACATATTAAAACATATATCCGCTCGACTTATTGCATACGAACGTTATTTGGAAAACTCCATTTCAAGCAACATCAAAGCTAAAGTATATACCTAATCTAAAAATAAAACGACTAACGCTTCCTTTTTCTGTCTGTCTTAGATCAGTGAGTATTTCATTTTTTTTATTTCAAAGGCATTCTATAAATAGATATCTATGGATGATCTAATAACACTAACATAAACATCGATAGAAATGGGAAATTGATACGAGAAATAGCTGAATGTTTCCTAAATCGGATTTTTATGATATATGATTATATAAGGGTGGATCGCCCCACCGGTTTAGGGCGAGAGAAGGTGGGGGACGCTGCGAAAAGTAAATGGACTTTTGTCAGCTGTAATTTATTGAAAACACTAAACACTGTATAGTGCGTTAGATTCTTGGCTTGGAAAAATCGCACAATAAATCCCCAAGCTATTAGAATCACCAGTATAATTATTTCTGGTTTATGGTCACCATTATTTAGAGACAAGTTTGCTAAGAACAGCTCTAGGTTTTAATGTTTTTCCATATTTGATTTTCCGCACGGGTGGCCTTTTGTTTTTTCTTAGCATTGTTGGCCACTCAAAGATAAATTAAATACGTCAGGTAAATTTAACATGACATGTTTTATTTGCGAATTATGTTGTATATAATACAGGCTTAATTAACCGTATTATGAAATTATTTTGTAAAGAAAGTGATTTCTATGGTAGATAATCCGATAGCAAAAATTTAATTGCAGATTTTCCATCAACAATAACTAAGCGATTGTACCAAGAAAGGATCCATTTGGCTCTCTATTTAGGTGAAGCGTCCTTGTAAAATCACATTACCAGTTATATCCCCGACAGCACATAATTTGTATCTCATTCAGAAGCGAACCCCGTTGTTTGGCTTTCATTTATCCCGAGACAGGGGGAGGCATGTTTAAATAATACCCCATTTCATAAAAGTTATCTATTGTTACAATCATTAAACGTACGTACTGTGTAAATATAGCCGCAGTGAATGTTCTCTAGATGTTTTTCTTTCATAATTTTATATATGATAACAAAACTTTACATTGTTTGCTCAAGACAATTTCGTAATAAAAAAAACTCCGCCCTGAGATATTTAAACGTATTTAAATTTAAATGCCTCTCTCTGCTAGGCTCCTTTCCCTTAAGGATTTCCTTGCTTGAAATCGCCTCTCAAGTTTTATGTAACATAATGAAACCTTTAAGATTATTTTTAGATTATTTTAATTACTGTTTTACGCGAATTATATTAAAAATCGAAAGCAGCTGTTTTTATATACAGAATTAGCGAGTAATTTTTAAGTAAATAAAATTGAATTATTTTTATACCAGGGGTGATAAAATAATGATTGTCACAAGCTGATGGTCTTAATCACATTGACAACAATTAAAAGATTTAAGAATTAAAAACTCTTCCTCTAAAAGTGATAAATAGCAGTGAAATTGTCGAGAGATTATGGAAAACATGATTGGGGCTAGGTAGATGTATTTATAGGATAGAATTAAATAAACAAACTTTCTTCGTAACAGTAGTGTCAGAATCTCAAGAAACCGGCCACTCCATGTACAAGGAAAGACCAAATATCCGGAAAATAAAAAGCACTACGAAAGTAAGCAGAGACAGGAAAACTAATTTTCGCCAACAAGAAAGGACCGGTGTTGATTGGTGATGGAAAGTGTCCCACTGCAGTATTAAAATAACAGTCTACTTATCGACTGGAGAAAACGTATCTGTTATAATATTTAACGGCTACTGGAAACAAGTGAATGTTTAAAGAAAAACGAAGATAAGAATAACCTTGGGTTTCTGAACAGTGGAACACACCATGGTTGTTGCATCTATTGAAGATCAAGATCCCATGAACTTGGAAATTTAAAGAAATTAGTCTGGCGCTTGCTATCAATCTTGCCAATGCACACCTTCTTCTTAAATGTACTATCTAAATTCCAGCCCGGACTCAACCAATTATTACTACTGAACCTAAATAAAAGGTAGATGATCCTTTCATTGTGGAGCTAGACGAAGAGAGAGGCTTAGGAAAATGAACTATTTTGGGAAGATCATTGGTATCAGTACGTGCGATAAATGTCAATTTCCACTATTTTGGAAGAAATGCAAGCTCATCGAAACCGATTCAATTGTATGCTGAAGATTCTTTGCGCAACTCAATCTCAAACCCATGCGTTTAAAATATCCGTCAATTAAATCGGACAACTTTGGCACCAGCATTCTAAATGTATTAATTTATCTTCAACTCTGATAGGCAAATTAAGACTACTCTTAACCTCTCTTAAGTACAAACGTAAAATCTACAGTAATGCATTTGAAAACTCTTTAACAGAGATCTAAAGTGTAAGCCATATAGTTATATATGTAAATAATTTATCAATTTTCACCTCAAAAAAACTCCTAACCTTACTAAGTTATTTGACAGTCACTTAAACAAATTGTCCATGCAGGTGAAATATATCCTTACGATAACGAAATCGGCCCACGACACAATTTGACTCTAAACACATCTATACCAAATTAGGACGCCATCACGTAACAATATTTATTCAAAGCATAATACATTCTAAAATAAAAGCTTTTATTATTAACTATATTGTCCATTATTTTTTTATCACTCTGGTCCAACGTTTAGGCAATTGCATAGTCATCTCTCAAGAGTCTTCGTCTTTGCTCTCGAAAAATTTCTAAAGATGAATTTTTATGTCGACCAAAGATGAGAAATTTTTTCCGTTAAGATAGGAGGAGGGTCAGGTACAATATTCCATAAAAATCCTACCAACTTCTGTACGATGGTCACAGATGTATGTGGTCGTGTATTGTCATGTTGACAACATATTCGGCGTCTGTTAAACAACGCAGGCCGTTTTTATGCAAGAGTTGTCTTCAGATTGTCAAGTTATTCACAATTTGATCGAGTTGATAGTCTGATTATTCATTAGCAGCTCATAGTAGACTATGCCCTTTACAACCCACCATATACACAATATCACTTTCCTCGGCTGAAGACTAATCTTTGACAAGGTCCGAGGACATTTTTTAGACCAAGATCATGTTCTGAAGAAATAGGTCTTCCTGGTTCTTTTTAACGAACTGATCACTAACAAGCATACGTTGTATCAGCTGGCGCTCATGTAAATCGTGCGAAACCTCCTCATCAGCCCATAATGGGGGGTTTCGGCTACCAAATTGTCAAACCCACTTTGCTTCTTCAAGCTCGAACATAAGCTCATTGCGATTTAAAAATGAAACGTCCACAGTAGCAGATCTTTCCAGTGGACAACAAAATATCATCTATCCCAAAAAATAGCAAATTAAATTAAATAAAATGTTCACTACAAAGATGGACACAAAACATTCGAAGTGCCCATATGCGGCGTGACTAAAATAATTTTCAAAACAAAATTTTATCTGATACGTAGTAATGTAAATAATAAAACCTTATACACGAAACGAACATAGAGAATAAACGATATCGTGACAAAGTTATAAGCATTAAACTGAAAAAAAATTTAATTAAAAAAATCCCGAGCATTTAAAACCGAAACAAATTTACGACGTCATTCTCAAGATGGATTCTCGGAGTCTGGACAAAAATTCGAATCCACGGAGTTCGCGAAGGTGACGCCATCTATGTGTCCTAAATCTGCTACTGTTTCGTGTTAAAAGCGGCCGCAGTCAATATAAACAGCCACCCATTTTCAGACCCCTTTCGCGACGGCAAAATGGAAAACTTGGACTGGAAAAAAGTGTAAATGCAAATAGGATCTCCAAGTGCGCGTAACAACCTTGTATACTCTTTCTGAGACTATATGTTTTAGTACTCTAGATTGCAAGGACTTGAGATTGAAGAATATTTTAAGTCTGAGGGAGATCTTTGAGAGATAAAGATTTGAAACTGCGTTTAAAGAAATGTCTAAATACCACTCGTCGTTTCAAGAAACTAGCTGACGTGTCACTAGCCAGGGTAGTGTTTGGAAGAGATTCCAGACTACCGACAGATCTGTTGTAGATATCGCCAAGGACCAAGTACTCGACGAATAGAAAAGATCTATAACCGATGGATAATCATACCTCACTGTCCGTTTAAGTCCTAGAAGAACTATTCAGGACGTTTACTTTTAAGAAAGAGGCGGTATTACGCAAATGAACAACGGTTGCGGCACAGAGCTACTAGAAATGGCTCCGGGGAGCTGATCCTCGCAGTTTGGGAGCGAATAAATACGTACTGTTGTGGAACTCGAGAATCAGGTTTATTCGTAAGCGTATCATGTACATACACCTGATATACAGTTGTACAGCTGCAACTAATAGTGCAATATTATGAAATTATTATTTTTTATTATTATTTGTTATTTTAAATAAATCAAGTTCGATATAGTATATAGGTAAAAAAAGCAACTTTATCAGAAGACTGGTCTGACATCTAAATTAAAATACAGATCTACTAAAATTATGTAATATTCTTAAATAATTTTAAATGATTTATAATGAAATGTTTTTTATTTGTATTATATCTGTGGTATAATAGAGTATAACTACGAAGAGAAGGGAATCAGGAAAACTGCTCATAAGTACAGCCAAATTATTACATAATTTAAAAAATATAATTCTATGTTGCTGGACATTATAAGTTACTGACTCACACATTACTGATTCTCTAGAATAACTGATAGTTTCAATTTCAAATGTTGGCAAATATACAAATTGAAGCATCTCTTTGTTTCATCTAAGACGAAAAGTTGATGTCATAAATATTTCATTACAAACATGATAGGGGTTTTCACGTTTTTGCTTATCCAATATGTAGCCTAACGAAAAGGCAAAATGTGGAGGAATAAGTTAAAAGAGTAGCAGTTAAATTGAATTATAGGAAGTGTTCAGATTTTATACGGCACGTCAGAAAAATTTGATATTGTAATATTGCAGTTATTTCGCTCAGAACTGACAGCATATTTATAACGTCCTCCTTTATTTTTACAGAGATATATGAGCCCGAGAAATTGTTTTGTGATTTCGAATTTATATCGCGCAGTTATAATAAAATTTGGCGTGTCGCATTTTTTACGTTTCATTTTTTTTCAACTGGCAAATCGTTTTTCACTAGAAGTTATTTAATTTATCATAGATCCACGCTACGTTTTTGTTTGAGGCTGAAAATGGAGTAAACATATCACAGTTTAAATTATGAATTATCTTTCTTTTTGTAGAACAACTGGCGCGAGGGTGGCAGTGTTTTGGTAATTGGTTGCCTTAATAAAAATTTCAATTAAAATTAAGTAAGTTTCTTGTAGTAATAACAATCATAGTGAAATGTATTAGTTAGCAAGTCGAGAACGAATCTCTATTGTTATTTAATCAAACAAGCCGAAGAAAAAGGTAATTACAGCAATTTCAGTTTAATGGGGAGAATGTTAAGGGTCGGAATTTCATTAAATACAGTTAATCTACAAATATTTTAAGAGAAGCTGGAGAATTAAAGATAAGTCAATATAGAAGGATTAAATGTACTAGTTTGAAAATGGGTTGTCAGCATTTTACTAACGTAGAATGTTAACAAATTAAATAAGATGGCGTATGCCGTTAATGCATAGTCACACAAACAAAACAAGGCAACGGTCGGGTCGGTTATTAGAATTCAAACATTTTATCCAGTAATTGCCTTGATATTATTCATATTTGCTCCACATTTACCGGCTTTAATAAGTTTTAAAACTCTCTCGTGTGGCACACCAACATCGTTTAAAGGGTTTTAATAAAGTATTAAGTTGTTGTGTTGTTTGCCCTGAATGAAAAATAAATTGGTTAATCATTGAAAAATCAATTTAATAAGAAAGGAAATGTTCTTAAGGCTATTTATTAACTAAAATTCCAACAAAAGGGTTATTCTTAAGAAAACAATAAGTAATCAATAAAAAAGTTATTTGGCTAAAGGGAACTCTCAACAAAGGAAATACAATATAGCAATCTGAACAAAAGGGGTTGAACAGGGGTTTATACAGAAAGAAGATTATTACGTTATATGAGAATTACAACTTGTAGAAGTTTACTAAAATGATTTTTCTTTTTTTAAATCGAAATGGAAGGTTATGGCTCTTTTTACAAGATATAAGTTTGAAAGTTTAATTGAATTTCCAATTTATTTAACTTAGCTTATCAAGAATTAAGTGGTATAATATGATCATAAAGATGTAATGTTTCCTTTTCTTTGTTCTGTATTAAAAGCACAAAAGATGTGGTGACATTTGTTCTACAGTGGCATGTAAAAAGTAAATCATAAAATCCAACTATTATCCAAAAGCCAATTAGAATTAGATCAAAATAATTACTATAATATTTTCCTGGTAGATAATTATAGCCGAGCACAATAGTTTCCATTGTGTTAAGCGACATATCGATAGATATTCAAGATGCCATGATTACCAACAATTTAATTAAATAATAAATGTCAATAGAACATTAAGTCTGGACGGCAGTAGCAGACGTTTATTCTATTTATAGAGGAGAGCTCTAACACAAAAACTAATTGCTTCAGATGAATAATAAAAGTAATATTACAGTAAAAACACAATTATCCCTAATTACGACCATCAAGATGTGTAATTACTCTGATCTGTAATTTAACAAATTATCGGTACTTCACAAAGTACGTACTATCAATTATTTGCCCTGGATAAATATTGTTATGCCGAGAATGAAGGAGAATATCTAAGAGCATTATTTTTAATACGTGGCTATTATTGGCTCTCTTGCGGCAAACACATGCTCGAGGTAGTTATTGATATTCTAGTGGAAATTACAGTGGCGGAACTGTATTACAAGGGAATCACTTGAATTTTAAATGTTATGTGTGGTTATCATGTATAAATTTACCCAAATAGAGGTTGAATGATATCTGAAGAACTTAATAATCTCAATTAAAATGAGCCCTTTAATTAACTATTAAAATTTTATGAGGTACTATAAAGATGATAATATGGTATATCATTAAAAGCTATACAATGACAATGACAATAAAAATAAAAATACAAAAACATTAAAGAAAAATGTCACAATCAGTCTTAACTGAAATTGTGCATTGAGGTGGTCGGTTAGTCAGAAGCAAAATAAATAGCTTTATTGTACCTCGTATACTCCCGAGATTCAATCAAACTTCTTATATAACGTCATCAACAAAGAAATCTGACGAGTCACCTCTGTTCAAGACGTTTCAAAATAATTAGTTTTGTTGTTATTAAAAACAGTAATTTATCCCAGGGAATCTGTGTTGACAAAATAACGGTGTTATGCGCCGGTTGCAGTCGATTCATTATTTGCCACTAATTCCACTTGTAACATGTAATTGTTATCGACACACTTGTCACAGGCCTGTAGCACAGTTATACGCCATTAAATCATTCCTGCTTTTTAGGGTTTACATCCATTCAATTTTGGTAACACTGTTTTGTCTGTTAGTTGATGAAATCCATTTTTCACTTTACTATTGTAGAGAATCATCGTCAGGAAAACATTGAAAATTAACGATAGTCCTGATTTATGTACCGCGCAAAAAACAATAATTGCAAATTTACTGTAGGACACTTTTCTCCCAAAAAAGTAATGTAATATAAATTTAAAAGCGCAATCTTTTTCTTGGGCTTAGAATAATATTTAATCAAATATCTTGGAAAAAAGAGGGAAAAAACACTAGACGAATTTAAAACGGAATATTTTCTTATCATTAAGAAGGTATCAAAAAGGAAGGAACAATGGCGGAATTATAAATTAAACTGTCTCTTGTTTCTGTTATTCCAAGGACCCTTATCTAAGGTGAACAAACTTTTTTTAATAATGGACGAAGATAAAAGAGGGTTTATACTGGAAAGAAATGTTCTTATAAAGTAGAAAACTTTTTAACAAAAATAAAGCAAGGGTATAACACAAAAGGTTGCGTCCGTTGAACAGGATATACGACAAAGTTAAAATTGCAATTATAATACGGGCCCCGAACTTTAAAACATTCTTTAAATTATATATGAACCCCTGCAAAAACGTCTTAAATATAAATACGCTTTATGTTTTCAACTTTAAAGTAATATTAACTTTTGTAAACTCCACAAATAAATATCCGCGTGTTTGCAGCTTATCAACTCATCAAATTTTATTTGTACATTTTTCCCATTTTGTTACTTACGACCTCGATTCTAATTATATTCACTTTAATTGCTTTTATTTGCGTGGAACTGTATAAACTAAAAATGCAATTATAAAATAAATTGAAGTTAGGAATAGGAAGGTAGAAAGCGATAAATATCTAAACTAGAGCAAGCATGTTGTTAAGCTGAAATTTCGTGTTAATTTTTCAAATCCGTAAAGCTATGAATATGAAATCACTCTTGTAGCAGAATTTACTATTTATAATAAAACCTTGTCCGATATTTTGTTGGGAGGCACTAAATAATCCTTATGGAAATTTTCTGTTCTATTTATTTTGCGGTTTCGTATTTTATTTCCCATTTGTTATTTTTATTTATTTTTTTAATTAATTTTAAAAGGA
>JAUIMW010001059.1:0-13885 GCA_033557785.1 Enochrus cinctus
TTACATTTCTTCTTTGTTCGGCAATTTTGTTATACTTATATACTTTTATCTTTCACTATTTATCATCATTTCAGATGGTTTTCATGTACAGTACATTTAAAATTGTTTGAATTGATTAACAAAAATACGATAATTGTAAATAGGTCTAAGAATTGATTAAACAATAATAAATTGATTTATCAATTGTTAACACTGAGTTTTTATTTTTTCTTTTCTTTCTTTAGCCTGGAAAAAGTCCAAAAAAAAACTTCAAATGCCTTGACTACACATTGAGAGTCTTAAAAGCGTAGAGGTTTGGAGCTATTGGTCACGGTGTTTCAAGATTTTTCTGTCTCATCGTCTGATAACAGTGTAAAACTGTGGGTTTCGTGTGCTGTTGTACCACGCGCACATTAAGAAACTCTGTGATCCTCGGATGCAGTCCTGGTACAGACAAAATTTCCAGGAGTCGAGATCTCAATCTCTTTCGGTATTTGGCCTCGTATCGAAAATAGGCCGACGTTAAATAAACGATTAAACGAAAGAACGACAACGTATTGACAAGTATCGTGGGAAGCCAATCGGGGTTGCCAATTTTGAAATCATTCGATTAGAAATAGAATCGACTTTCGTGGTAATGCAAAATTACTACGTTTATTGCGATGTGGTTCGCACTAGCGATTTATTTCAATTGTTTCTTGAAAAAGGGCGATCGACGTTAATGTAAATGTAGCAATTTTTCCTTATTAAGACAGTCGATTATACTTCTACGATTTCAAAAATCGTAACCCATAATTGTTGTTATTGTGTTAGAGCTATATTTTTAACACCCATAGAAGCCCTTTATCTCGAGACGCGTGAGCCCGTTTTGATTTGCAATTCTTATCTTAAAGTTATTTAATTAATCTCATGTCGATCTTAAACGTTAAATTGTTAACGTTGGATCGTATGCAAACCTTTTTTTGTTTTGATTTAAGGAAAGACACAACCGTGTGAAACTTCATACGCAATATTCGCAGTAGGATTTTCAGTCAAACATGCGATTAAATGACCTTTCTCATCGCACGACAAAAAGTAGCTGCTTCTCTCCCACACTGATTTATCATTTGAATTATCGTTCTTTCTTGCTCTAAGTGGAGTAAAAAGATGCATTTATTTCTGTCGCTCATTGAACGTGCCTGTGATGTAGTTTCAATAACGTGAAGAAGTGAACTGCAATGCAAGAAACGTCAGTACCTCACCTTTATAAAAAATTTTCATAGAGATGTGTGCATCAATGCATTTTTTGGGGAAGAAAAAACCATCTTTTCTGTACAATTATATTTTTCTTACAAACTTGCAAATATTGTATAAGAAACAATAGATAAGTAAATTATTTTAAATAAGCATACATTTTATTTATAGTAATGTATTAAATGTATATTTTTTGAGAAGGTTTTATAGTATATGAAATAATATTAATAATTACTGCTTTAAAAAATGTTATTACTATATGTCAATTCATTAAATATTTTTAGATGGCGCATATCAGCAAAATGTGCGATGCTGGTTTTACTATAGTGGGGAACCATTTGCTTAAGAAAAAGTTGAAGTTGAAGCTGAAGACATTGTCCAGTCTTCATTAGAAGAAGTGTCATATTCCAACAGAGATGAAATGGACGTCTTGCATCTTAGTCAAAGTCTAACCGTGTAATTTGACTTACCTATTTAATACCAACTTATTTCTAATTTTACAAGTAGTATGTTCGTGCAGTGCCTTCCATATTACATGCATACATTGTTAACATTTTAATTAAAACAACTAATATTTATATAGATTTCAAATTTTTATAGGTCAATTATGTGGAATAACATTTACTTAATTTCAGATATAAAATATATTGATTTCCAAGATTACCATACATCGATGTTCCGTTCTTTCCGTACAGTTTAAAGTTTAATAATTACAATACCCCCTTAACGGATGGACCAAAAACGATAGAAACACACGTTTGTGCATTTTCCGTAAGTTATAAAGGAGAATTTTTTCAAGTTAACCAACAAAGAAAATCGAATGAATGAAATTTAAGTTATTTCAACTTCCTCAATCGTTTTACAAGTTTTACGGCCAAAAATCCATTAAAAAATAAAATGTTATGATATTTTAATATGTAAGAACTATAACATATATGCAAAATAGTAATTACTTGAAAAGGCTTTAAAAGATTGTAGGTAAAACTGTCTTTGGTTATGAAACTCTTGATGTAGTCCAACTGAAATAAAAGGTGGAAACCGCATTATAATGGAAAATTTACAGAACTGACGTATTCATCCAATTGTATATACAAACACACTGTTTACAACAATTAATTATTCGACCATAAACTTATTCTATTCCATCTCTTTAGAATTCTGTTGATAGTATCCCCCACATGTCAAGGTTGAGAAGAAATTTGTAATCTGAACCAACTACTTGTGTCAACAATGTATATCAACATTAGTATTTCCAGCACAGTTAATCGATTAAGTGAAGAAGTGCAACATACTGTATGTATCAGTAGGTAAACAAGAGGTTTTGAGTTTGACGTTGAGGAGAAACCTAAAAAAAAGTAGGTAGACAGAATTAAATCGCCGATTTGTTGTGCCAGCACCTTATGGAAATAACCTACTTGAAGTGAGATTTGTGTACATGAGAGGAGAACTTTTCCTAAGGACGTCCACAGGCGCTGTAAGAGATGAAAATCTGCAGCGGTTAAATAATACACCATTAGATAAAATAAATGAAATAGATCTTTCATGGTGGAAACCAAAGGTCCAACAAAAATACAGAATAGAACATGTAAAATGCGCAACAGTAAAAGCAAATAGAATAGCGACGGGGTTGATAATCATCCTCCCGAGACTGGCATTGGTATTCGCGGTGGACTCTATTCTATTATATGGAGTTCCAGCAAAACAACAAAGGCTGGACATGTCTACAGAACTCAAGGTTTATGCAAAATAGAAATGCGTGAGGAGATAATCCAAGAACACGAGATGGTGGGGATTTGAAGTAGGGCGGCTGGTGGGGTGGCATAAAAGTGATGGTGAACTAATTATATCTACGCAAGTAGTAATGGTGCCCTTGTGCTGGCGGAGAAACCGGACATGTGTACACAAAACATTTAAGAATAACCGAAAACCTATACTGTATACATAAATAGACTTATTGACTTAAAAAAGATAATATTTAACACGGAAGAATGGATAGGACGAAGTGGTGGAAAGAATAAATACGAAAAAGAAACGAATGAAAAGAAATTTAATAAATACGTTTACCCTATAGTAGCTCGAAAGTCGCCACAAAGATAATAAGCCAGAATGCAACACTCTTATAGTGCCAAAGTACTTATTATCAAACCAAAATGCAACTATAAACCAGATATAAAATGTAGAAAATTGTTCTTGCTCAAATGTTGGATTAAAATTATAAAGTGTTCAGGAGAGCCGGAATATTTTTATTAAGTTTGAGTATATTAGGCAAATTTTCAATTTAATTTTAATGACCTCACCATATCGTTAGCTACACACCATCCATCGAATGTCACAATTTCTACATGCAAAAATAATGCACTGGCTCAAATATAAATTTATGTTTTTGGAACACAAAAAGTACATATTCTTATTTAATTTGATATTATTTACAAAAAATAATTAGAATGCACAGATATTAAAAAATACTGAGCAAGAGTGAGAACATATTCCATCGACTCATATATTATATAATTTTAAAAGTTTATCTAATTCTTAGATTTTTAAATCTCCCCGGTTAGTTTCTAACACAGAAAAAAATTAATTTCCTATAGAAATTATCGTCGAAAAAAGAGCTTTCCAAATTTTTAATTTATTTTTTATAAGAAACATAATAAAGTTTCCATTTTAAAATTACAAATGAAATTTTCATCATTTTTAATATGTAACATTTTGTATTAAATTTATGACGATTTTTTAGTTTTATATTTCAAAAATGGAAAAATTATTATTTTTTAACTTAAGATTTTATTTATTCAGCACTCCTGTATTTAACTTCACCGTGAGTTATTTATACAATCAAAATAAGATATCTGAGATAATTTGTATTGCTGACTTCCATTGATTAGCGCACATGCAGTATGTTGTTCCCAAGACCCAAACTCTCTATAACCATCCTCTTCCGGAAACGACGTCCGTATATTCTAAGTTACCAATTGTGGACTACATACATTTAGAAATTCTGTTTGAAGGTATGATTTACTAATAATTAGGAGAAAAGGAAATTTTTGCTGCGAAACAAAGGATGTCAGTCCGATGAAAAATGAGAATCGAAAATTCGCATACATGATTGTGCAATTTCGCCGATGTTATGTAATTAAAGATTTATTAATATTATATATTTCGTTTCTATACGAGAGCGATATTTATTTGTATAAATTTTGCCTTCTGTTCTGTTTATACCGTACTCGCACTGTGTTTGACGGGAAAGCTGAAAAGGTGTCCACTGCAGATACACCGCATTTCTAAACATCGACTCTTTGAACACAGTATTTATGTTGTGTGAATTCAATTGTGTTACATACGCATTGAATTTTTAAATCCATGTCACGCCAACAAGATATTTCTATTAGAATTTAAATTACAAATTTTTTCTAGATTAGCCACTTAAAATATATATATTCAGTACTTCAACGTAACCGATGCAAAAATGATTAAAAATTTCCCAGGAAATAAAGATTAAACTACTTGTACCTAAGTTAAATGTTTGAGCGAAAATTTAAAATAACAAGTAGCGTGATGGTGAATGAGTAATGTTCTTCTCCGAGTAATCCATTATGCCAGGGAAGTCTTTGATTAAAATTTAAGTTTTAAAGTATTCTATTAACCTACGTATTCATTATTTAAATCAGTGATAATTGAATTTATTTGCATAATATCCAATTTTGCGCGATGCCCTTTTGAAATGTAAAATAAAGTTATTACCATATAATTTCCACAAGGGAAAATTGTATAATATATATTCTACAAAATTAGTATCAATTAGAGGTAGTATTACTCAAGTTTCCTTCGAGATCCAAATTGATACGGCAAAGTCGTCTTAATAATAAATAAAGGCTGCCATAAATTTCAAGACTGTCATCTTGAATTAACCCCGTACCACATATTAAGTATAAAATAAACACAAGTTTCCAACTCCTTCTCTACGAGCTACAGATTTCAACATTCATATACGCACATAGTACAGTATCAAAGTTAAATCCTCGACTAAGGAGTAAACTTAATCCCAAATTCGATATGAATACAGTGGGAATTACTATTACAAGCTCATAACACAATTTAACGGCGTTAACTTAGAAATGTTGGAAGATTTATTCCAAATTTCCAAAACATTTCACATTTTATCTTCCCTTTACAATGCATAAAATCAAATGTAAATCGACATACTAAATATATGTTTTGTAATTCCATATTCCTGCAAACTGCTTCCAAATTCCATTCTAGTCTGAACATATTACACAAATAATTACTAAGTATGTTTTTCTTTGCTCGAATTAATAGATTCGGAGTAGAAATCAATACATCACATTCCTTTTTTGCACAATTCTTTCTAAGAAGATTTTATTTGAAGCTCCTCTCTGAGTTAAAAGCATTATCTGGATAGAGTTACTTGTTATATTTTCTTTCGCGATAATTGAGTACTGAAATTCGAATAGTATGCTTCTTTAATACAACAAATTGGTTCTCAAACTCGCAGCAAGTTCTCGTGTGACACTTGTTCTATTTCATGTACTTTAAAAGTTATTGTGCAATATGATGTTTTATAGCTTTGTGAACTTCTTACGCTTACAAGAGATGCAAATTCAAATAACGTTTTTTTTCCGAACACTAATGTATAAGGAAAAGTTTTCGAGATTTTTATAAGGATATTCGTACGTACGTACGTACATGTATACGGATTTTGGTATCATCTTAACCCGTAACTGATACCAACGTTGTGATCCAGGGTAGGATGAAATATGCTATACTATAGTCCGTTTTACAGAGAGAGCGTGCGAAATAATTTTTAAAGATCTGTAACGGTGTGATTGGTTAATGTGATCTCAGCTTACAGTCAGAGCTGACTTTCGTAAACTACTTACTTTTGCAAGCATTTCATGGACATTTTTTGCTTAATACGGTCCTGATATATTTCAAATGTGTTTGCTCTCGCGCACTCTCTCTGTAAAATGGACAGATATATTTAAGTAATAAGAGATGAAATCAGAGTTGTTGGATGTCTTTTTTTTCAATTATTAGACATTTTGCCGCACAAAGGTATTTGAAATTATGTAGTCTAACAACAGATGTATTTAGAACCGAAAATGAATAAAAGGAAACAGAAGTTCTTTTCTAGCTTTTAATTATTTATTTATTAATACTTACACACGACATAAATAAAAATCTTTTTTTATTGCGAAAATTGTAACTAAATATCCTGTAACACTATATGATGATAAAAAAGTATTGAATTATACTTAATTTCGCAAAAATATGCTTAGTTAAAACAACTTTGTTAAGAAGAACATCTTGAATAGACCTCGTACAAAAGTTAACTTATAACTCAATTCCAATAGCAGTTCATTCACAGCAAGTAACCAAATTAAAACCAATATTAAAAACGACAAAACTATTATTTCTCACCAAAATTTCCTAATTACCAAATACAGGAATCACTTAATGTAACTTGTAATGGCGAAGCTTTGTCGACCATTGTTAACAATAATAAACTGTAGGCCTAGATTTCTCTCATACATTTAATGTAACCTCATTTAACAAATTATCCAAATGAATTACTATATTGACACTGCAAAAATTCCTTTCGATGTAATCATTGCACACTTAACGTATATTCCGACATTTTTTCTATAAAAACAATCAAACACTGGCCACATTAAATTCATACATCAGACAATACTTAAGTTTACTTTAAAAATTAATGATATCCATTCATTCATCGGGAGTTAAACGCCAAGTAAAAGAAATGGTAGATCAAGTTATTATATATGGCTAGGGCCAAACGCGAATACAAAACTCAAAGAAAAAAACTTTAAACAATAAATACCATTTAACAAATATAATCTACATCATGAAGAAGCTCGGAAAATGTCAATATTTTACTACTCTTGACCTTGCAAGTGAATTTCACCAGATAGAAACGGATGAAGAGAACTTAGAAAAAACTGCCTTCGATGCCGAAAATGGACATTATGATTATATACAAATCCTTTTTGATCTTAAAAACTCACCCGTGGCGATTCCTAGAGTCATGGATTATGTCTTACGCGAAATACAAAATGAACAATGTCTTGTTTACTCACATTCTATGTACAATAAAATATATTAAATTAAGAATCTGTCATTGATTTGAAGAACACTTGGAGACTAAATCAAGTGCGAATCTTCCCCCTGGTGATGTCCACTGACAACAACTTGTCAAGGAATCTGCATGTACTTGAATTACCGAAGACCATTATCAACGTGGAACTGCGTTACCGCAGCGCATACCGCTGCAAACCTGCCACATTGTGAGTAAATTTCTAGAAGAGGATCAAGGAGTCGGGATGAACTTAGAGTGAACGGTAAATTTTCTGACATAAATACTGAAACTACGGCTCAGCATTTATATTGAGAAGTGCATTAACTCGATAGTAATAATAAATACATTTATTCATGAAGTAGCAATTACCTCCCTTTCCAACTGGATCTCTCTCGTTCTTCCTTGAGACCCACCAAAAAATAAATAAATAATATTGCATAAGCAAGCACATAAAACAAATTTTTGAGGAAAAAAGCAAGCTGGTAAACAGTGTTAGTGCTCAACATAATGTAAATATGTAACACATTGATTAAAATCCCCTATGTCCGACCCATGACCAGTGGTTATGATACTTAAACAATTCAACACCGAGGGATCTATTTATTTTGCAGTAATGGCAGTAAAAAGCTAAGTTGTAAGAAAAAGATCGTTTAAATAGGGAAAGATTATTAAAACGTCAAATAGTAGATCTCGCTGGCGAAGATTCAAATTATGGACATTAGTACAAAAAGACAGTAGAGATAGAGATATGGTGGTGTCTTTTTAAGAAAACTACCTTATGGAAATATACACGAAGATTCAAGTCGCGCCTTTCGGGCTACCTACAAAGAGCATCCAAGAATGGCCCATAAACAACATCGCAAAAATTAAAATGTCTCAACACCAAAGAATCGCATAACTGACAAACTGATTTATTTAAAACACACGACTTTTGAGTGAACGTAATTTCTTTAAATTACACCACAAAACTGCAGCGTTTCCACGACAAAAATGCGTCGGAAATTACCAAGTTTCTCAACTACTTTTAATAGGCCAACAATTTGTCTCTTGGATGGATATCATGAAAGGAATATTTGACGTCAACCATAGAGCGTATGAGTTTTTATATATCTATGTTGCTTGGTTCTTATGAATCAAATATTTGCAAATAAAAATCGTTTAAAAATACGATTATGTTCACAATATTATCAGTCGAGTAGATCAAGTGCCACGGAACATGGGCCAAGTTCTCACGAAATAAAGATGTCAAAGTTGGATCAGATATCTCGTGCAGATTCTTAACTGAAGAAAATAAAATATAGTTTATAGTTATAGTTTATAGTTTATATATTGCTAGCAGACTAGCATAATTCCAAAAGGTCTTGTGGATGGTAACAAGATTTGTATTGCTTGAATTTTAAGTTATGGTCTATGAGAGTAGATGAATTTACTGAGATTCGAGTAAACTGACTGATAATCTGGAGCAAGTCCAACACTTCCAGAACTATACGATAAAACAAACCGAATTCAGTAAGTACATTTAGGTTAAAATCAACAAGACAGCCGAAGAAATAGTCGAGGGAGGTTTATAAATAGTACCAACAGTGAGAGATTTTCCTGGAAAATTTTAATGCAACCGAATTATTCAATAAATGGGAAGAATACAGCGCAAACCAAAATTTACAAAAATACATGAGTGCACACCTGATCTGCTACAAAAAAAACTTTAAATATAAATATAAAGTAAATACAATGCAATATGACCACGCACAATAAAATTCAATTAAAAATTGATTATTGACAAAAGATAAAAACAACAAAAAAAAAACAGAGAAAAAGGAATACAATACTTCTATGCTTGTGAGCAATTTAAATAAAGAAAAATATACAAACAGTAACTCTAATAAATAATTTATTGATTTCTTCGTTTCCTCTTCAACTGACTCCATGCTCCAGTAAAACCAGGGTCCGGCATCGGCAGTGAAGCAGCATCCTTCGCAACTGCATTCCGAGTAGGGCCATGTCCGTGCCTTCCAATGCAACGAAGTTTCATTTAATTGTGTTTCTGTAACCAGAATTTCCCCCTTATCAAATGGGCACTAAACTTGAGAATTATCGTTCGTCTGTAATTTTTTGTATTACGTTTATGAAGTCCCAGCCTGTGATAATTGTCAGTAGCAGCATCAGTAATATTTTGTTTTGAATTAGATACACAAAAATCCAGAACTTCATCGAGAATGATTCATTTTTTTACATCAGGAACACCATGGAAAAGAAGACAATTTTTACGGGAATATGCTCTTTGTTCGTCAAGCCAATGTTCTAGATCACATACTGACTTACATACTGACTCCCTTAGTTCCCAAATATTATTCATTATACCGACTCTGAAACACTGAAACTTTTCTGCAAGCGACTTCAAATTAGTTCCACTTGAACCTCCACTCTTTTTATCAGCTACAGCAAAATTCTGCAGTTGGTCCTGAAAATCGCTCAACTGACTCAGCTGGTTAACCAAGATTACAGTCAGTCCTTTATTTTTGATTTGTACTTTCGCTAAAACATTCTTCAACTTTATTCCTTTTTACCTTCAATAATCAGACAGCGAATTATATAAATCTCGTCAATTCCATTTTATCAATTCAATAGAAAAAAAAAGTTTTATCAAACACTGAATATGTTTTCTGATAAATACGTAAATTCTTTAATAGTTCTGAAACAATTAAATTTTTAGGTTTATATAGACAATTGATATTTAAAAATATACAGGGTGATTACCTTCGATTGCGACAAAGTCCGCCCACGCGTATTTCTGCATGAAATAAACAAATTGAGCACATATTGAAAAATAAAATATTGAAAATATATTTTTTTTTAATTAACAAATAATGCAACAAAAACCTATTGAGAACCTCTAAAAACAAGTAATAGCATCCAAACTTTTTAAAATTTACGTAAATTTATATATATATATATATATATATATATATATATATATATATATATTTCTAGCTTTAAATCAATTTCAACGGTTACTATGATTAGAATGTTACTACTAAATAAAAAAAATGAGAATTAAAAATTTCGAAAATAACAGCACATCAAGATCGATTACTGCAAAAATGTTAAAATCAAAATTAATTTCAATCAATCAAAATAGGTTTTAAAGTATCTTCAACCCTCCATATGGCAACCCACTCCAAGACTATGTGTTCTTGTTGCCTAAACACAAGCATATTTTTAAATTTTTTGCATTCCATCTTAGTCTGAACAGCATCCGAATTCATAAGCTCGTGGTACGATATACCTAAATGGAAAACATTTCAAACATTTAATAAAAAACTCACACATGTTGAAAAATTGTGATAGAATCTGTCAGTACTTTGTCTAAATGTAAGTTGGCCGCAGTTCTTTTCCTTGATGTTTATCCAAAATATTTAAGTAAGTGATAACGAAGAACCACAACGATCATCAAATATGCAAGACTGAAAACTAGAGATCTATTGGGTTAGATAGGTATGTCTTAAATGATTCAGCTATTTATGAACTACGGACACATCGACATTCAATATTACATTAAATAAAATCTTCTGTATTCAATTTGGAAACAATGCAGTGTATATGAAAACCACGTTAGTATTCAAAGATCAAAATATAGGATATTACAAAATAATATATAAATGTTATAATTAATCGAAACTGTTTTTGCAATTAAAAATGAATTGACCGAATGTAAAGCATAATTTTTTTATTGTTAGTTTTAACCAGGTTTATTAATACCATAAAAGTAAATTTAAAAATGTGTTCCAATTTCGTTCATTCCCATATAATAAAGGGATTATTTTGAAATTGGCGTATTGCAAATATCTGGCTAATGGATATTGTTAAACATCCGGCAATGTGCAGGCACAAAACAGATCGAGTGTAATCAATTGGAACCAGTAATTGCCAAGTATAGCTTTATTGCTTCGTAGATACGATGAGATCTAAATAACGTGTTCAATTAGTAATGGTGGATTCTGATAGATACAATTCAAATTTGCCATGCTTTATAATTTTGTTATAATGGCAATTTAAATTTTATTGTTAATGGAATTGGATCTCATTGTTGTTACTGCAACGTTATTTAATGTAACAATGGTTAAAATGGAATGTATGTATTTTGGTTTCTTAAACTTAAATATAAATATTTATTTAGTAAGTTCTTCTAGGTAAACTATAATGAAAGATCAGGATAAAGTGCAAGGGAACATATCAAACTAATAAACCCTGGGGTGGGGCAGGTTCCCTTTAGGGGCATTATAGGATTTTCGTAATGCAAGGCTGGGGTAAGAGCATTATCCGGACAGCTTACGTTAGCCCATGTCAGCCGCACAACATGTTCATATACACGGCAAGTAATTTTTATGAATATTTCAGTAAGCTGGAAATTTCATAACACACTCTTTATATAAATTCTTGTATATATGAATAAAGATGAAATACGATATAATTTTAACAAGAATGAGATACTGTGGCTTAGTTAATGTTAAAGTGTAGCCTATGATTTGTATATTAATATTACCTTTATATAATGGGATTTCTTTTTATTTTCTAGAAATTACACAGGAAAAAATTAAAAGAACTTTTTTCAATACCATTCGTTAAGGAAATACTGCATCTTTAAATAAAAAAATAAGAGGATATGTCTGTTTCAGATAATTGTATAAATCGGCGTAATGAAAAAATTGATCAATATTACTTTCCTTACATTTCTCTCAAATTAAAATGTTATAAATTGTTGTTGCTATACTTAAGCATGTTCTTAAGAATATCTATATTGAATGAAGCGTTCTGTTCTAGCATTGTATTTGTCTAGCGTATGCCTCTGAATAATAATTTGTAGTACTATTAAATTCTATCTTAATAGCGTTACACCAACAAAAGAAAATGTCCCCATTTATGGAAATCGAGAATAAAAATTACGTTGGATATTAAGTGCGACAAAAAGTGCTTAAATTTAGTCGTGGCAGCAATAATCAACAAAAGAAACGACCACAGATTAATATCCAGCAATAACAACACAATATGAGATTATAGCGCGTCCCGAAATTAATGCTAAAAATGACTTTTTGTGTTACTTCATTTTTCAAATGGAATCAGAACTCAAATCTCGACGTGGCAGTTAGAAGTAACAGTCCATTTTTCAAAAATGTGCACGGTTGTTATAACTCTTTATGCCTAATATCGATTTTATTACTTTATCAGAGTAAATCAAGGGGTGAAAACCAAGAAGGGTAATTATTAGTGAAAATTTATGCGGCGAATCCCTAATCCAAACCTTCAAAACGAAATTGAATCCGATATTAAAATTTACGCTATCTATAATGAAATCTTGATTGAGGAAAGTATATTGCCAGCGCAATAAAAATCTGACGTTGCAGAAGCAATGTAGATATGACGACACCATGGCTGCCCGGGCGATTTAACAATTCGTTGGAATAGACGAGAGCAAGAGGTTTTCAAGATACACACATCCTCTTCTTTCGCATATATGATCATCCAGCTAGGCAACATATTTTCTCTTTGATTTTGTCCAACATTGGCTCTGGTGATCTAATTCGAGATCACATCAAACCACCCTTCGTCATAACACTCGACCGTATCCCATTTCACCCCCGAATTCGGATATGACACCGGTCAACATCCGCTTCGCTTGAATTTCCCACATAAGCTAACGCATGGCCTAAACTGACCTTTACGCTTTCCAATTATTGTTGCGGATACTCGAATTAGTCTTTCGTAATGAAATACGTGATGTATCTGAACGTACTTTGTAAATACGCGCACATGTACACACAAACATTTTATATTTATTAATAAGCGGATTAGATTTCCCGACTTTTTGTTTTTTTTTTTCTTTCTATGAATTCCATTTAAAAAACGTGAAGATATACCTAAAAAACGTCCATACATTTTTATGGCATTTTCTTTATTCAAAAATTTATTCTAGATGGTCAAATTTAATAAAACAATTTAAATTTAAAAATATGTGAGTGCTAATGGTCGATAAATAAATAAATAAATAAATAATTCTTGCTTAATTAGCAGGACGTGTTTCATGCTTAACACATCATCAGCTGCTTACCACATTTAGTTACCGCACAGAAACATTTATTTAAATACACGGGAAGAACATGATACTAACTGAATACGTTTAGCGAGACACTGTTCTTTAAAATCTCTGCGCCCTAGTTTGCAGGCTTAACTTTTTTAAGGGGCGGAGTAAGGTGGAAAATCTACATGACAGTTGTTCGTTTAATAATTGTTTACCACAGTTAATATTCTTTTCAATGTGGATTTGTTTCATTGTTTGTGGATTTTGTTTGTGATGACGGATACTTTTTGTAGCTATTAATTAAACCACTGAGGAAGACTTAGAGAAAAGTCGAAATTAATTTGGAAATGAAATAAGAATTTTTGTCCTATTTGCCGTATAATCTCAAAAACAAACAAAAAAACCTTTTTACTATATATGTATATAAATATAAATATATGTATATATATATATATATATATATATATATATATATATATATA
>JAUIMW010001060.1:0-13878 GCA_033557785.1 Enochrus cinctus
CTTTACCAGGGAAGACTGAAACACATGTAGGACGCTCTACACCCGGACTCCGGGTAGAAGGAGCTTGATAATATATATGTATTAGAAATAATACTAATCTTATAGTTTTAATGGAATTCGTAATTTTAATTGAACAATAAGAGGAACCTAGTTTACATAGTACCTGAAGGACATTCCATATTCCCAAAAAGACCTACATGAAGTTCTGCATGTCATCGTATGAGGACACGAAATGGACATTTAACCAAAAGTTAAAATCTGTAACATGCAACAATACAGCAACTGCAAAATGGGATTATACAAAACGAATTTTGCTTTACAACGAAAGCTTATATATGAAGTAGTTACATAGCTAACTCTCTTAATCATGTTATGTTAAAGTTTAGACCTATAAAGGATACTGGCTATCAAAGCATAACGTAAAGGTGACGTAGTGCCTTCCAACAAGAATCCCCTGTCTTATTTAAAACAGAAGTAAATATATTTTATTTATAGAAAGTAAAAATAACATTCTATTATGACAGCTGAGCTAAGAGATGTCACTTTAAACTTCGCGCTCCCTGCGAATTCTACTGGCGCCATCTAATAGGTTTTATATATATTAAAAGTAGTTAAATATTCAACTGTAGCACTTACATTTTCGACGGCGATTTTCATGTAACTAGCAGTAACCCAATAAAAAGCACAGCACAAACACACTCATGAACACCTCTTTCTATTACCACACAACACAACACGTCCCGAACAAAATAAATTTTAACTATTGTTCATGGTTTTCGCCACCGAGCATTTTCCGATCACAAAACGCAAAACTAATTAATTGTTTGTATTGAACGAGTAAATTGGGCACGAATTCGCGTGTTTTTGCACTTCGGAAAGCAAAATCAGTCCAAAAATCCAATTTAAATTGAAAGATTCCACGAGCGCGTCGCTTTTTTGAATGACATTTAAGTGAACTGTCAAAAATGCTAGAGATTTTTATTAAGATTGTTTTTAAATTTACACCATGTACATAATATTAATATTAATTAAATCTCGCGATAACAGCTTTGCATTTAAAGTCATGTTTGTACAAGTTGTGTCGGACCATTTGTTATTTATTCATTATAACGTTTTAATAAGATCTATAGTTAAAACGAAAAAAGCAATGTTAATAAAAATCTCCGCAGTTTTTGACGTAATGGACAGTTCGTGGAAATGTCATTCAAAAACATGGCGCTCGCCGCGGTACGTTACGATTTTAATTAAATTTTTGGACTTATATTGTTTTTCGGAGCACAAAAACTCGCGAAATCGGAACTACTTTAAACGTTAAACAGACGCAATACAATGACTCAAGTGTTCGTGGTGAAACATTAATGCAAATTTCCTTTGTTTGGGGTGTGTTGTGTTTTGTGATAATATTAAGTGTCTGTAGCTTTTCCCTCGTAGATGGCGCTAATACTGGATATTGATTTTTGAACGTCAACGTGAACGGTGAGTCCAAATAATTTTTGTTTTCATTGTTTCTAATTTTTCTCGACTGGTCTTATAAAATGGCCAAAATTCTACAAAATATTGCTTTGTTGCCGAATTCTACAATAATTAATGATTATGATAGTGAAGATGGTTTAGATTCTGACAATTTGGAACAGTTTCGGGATAAGGTCATTTCTCATGGCAATATTGGTCTCTGTACTCAGATTCAAAATTCTGAAAAAGGAATAAAAGACTGGATTCTATCTCAAACATTTGAACTGTTTGAAAGTTCTGAACGAAAAATGACCGAAAGGCAATTTATCTTGTCCACCCTAGACTCTAGTTACACCTTAACAATACCATAGCACGTAAATGAAAGTTGAAATATCAAATTGTGGGAGGAGAAAGCTCCGAGTCCCCCGTATCTCCGTGTCATTTGACATTGACGTAATTGAATCTCTGTGTATTTTCGGTTGAGTCACGGCCGGCATTCTTCCTGTCAACAGTACTTTCCTCTAGCACGCACCCCACCTATTCGCATTAGATAATTCGAAATAAGTTGTTTCGGGCAAAACGGATTTAATCGCCAGTGAAAACGGTGGACCCGTTCGATCTACTTCCTTTTGAAAACAGCCGCGAAAGTGTTACAAATAAATAATAAACAAATTACCTTTGAATTTGACGGAATAAATAAGTTCGTTACGATGGCATCCGCTTTAAAGAGGAGATTTCTAAATCAAATTTATTGCCCTGGGATCTCGAATGTTTCGCTACTTAAAGCCTTTTGATGTATTTTTGTTGAAAGTCGCGTTTACAGCTCTGTTTAACACAAGTATTAGACAAATTAATTATTTATTGCTCCGACTGCAACCACATTCAATTCCATTAATCCTCAATTCTTTGGTACACTTTTCGACGATCTACACGTAGCTTGAATGGTTCTTGTAGGAATCACCATCCGGAAAATCACTTTAAGGAAATGCTGCCTGGAAAAATATTTTCAGTTAAAAAGTAGTTGACCACCTATGTGTATAATCTCAATTATGAAACTAATTCCACCAATAAAAAACGCATCGCCAGGGTTTAATAACAGCTATGATAATAGGGGCTATTTATCAATCAAAAGAAAGGCAAAGAATTTTTCGGTGGATGAGTTTAGAACACTGCGCGGCATGATAATTGTAGATTTTATTACCATTGAAATTACATATGCAAGTGTTCATAAATCATAAAAGAGAAATGCATTTGATTGTGGGTGATATAATATGCCGGTATGAGGAGATTGTATGTACGATAGCACTCGTATATTCAAACATGAATTTTTATAGAATTTTATATCAACTTTCTCTTGAGCGTTGTGGTTCTGGAACATACAGGGGACCGAGAAAAATTTCAAGGGCTTTTTATTGTTGACATATCAAGTACAATATAACAATTCTTCCTTTTTTTCTCATCCAAAGTTTCTTTCTTGCTTCTTTCTTTCAGTAGATCTATTGCTTTGGAATTTTGGCAAAAGAAAATTTTAATTATTTCAATTTTTGTCAGGTGTTTAATTCCCTTATAACTATGGTGATAGGAAATTAGGCCTGAAATTCGACATTCGACAAATTATATTGCAAGGACTTGCCCGAGTCAGAGAGCAGCGAAGCTCCGTATATAAACCACTAGTTTATAAAAAAAGGTCTAGGACAGAAGTGGGCCTTTTTAGTTAATGTTTATCTAAACAGCCGATTCCTTGATACTGATTTTCTAATAAAAATTTCCCTTAGTTCAAAGTGTAATAACGACTGGCGTTCGATAATGGTTTTCATTTAATTACGATGGGCGTATCTTTGCGCTTTTATTTGAATTACTCGATAATTGACAAATTCTGCTGTGTTTGTTGTTGTACAAACATACACGAACGATAATATTTACTCATTTTCCAAAAAATACACATGTTTAACTCGTATAGGGCCGACGCGGGAGCGGAGAAGAGGCGAGAACGAAACAGGAGAGCACAGGAATTACCGCGATAAACAACAATTTGTTACAAAGCTAAACTGATCGATTTGGACTCATTGTGAAGTGTTTTTTATAACGAGGAATTAAATTAATGTCACGGCAATGGAGTAAATATAGCCGATGGCTGAGATGATTTTAAAAAAGAAGAGGAAAAGGGCTATATAAATTTTCTTGGTGAAGAACGTTCGCGTCTTAAGTTTCAAACTGCAATCTGAGGACTCCACTCGTTTGGCGTAATTTATAATAAACAATTTAGTTTCTGTGAAAATTGCATTCAATAAAGGTTTCGATAATGCCGGTGTTAATTTATATCTCCCTCTGAACGTGACAATCCCCAATTGTTGCGTTGAATGAGGGCGGAATATCTACACTCCCCGCACGTTTACGATCAGTGACCTATTCAAAGTTGCAATCAGTTGTAAACAAGATTAAATATGAAATTTCATCATCATGTATGTACTTTGAACATTATACGTTGTACGAACTAATAAGCTTCTCAAAGCGGCGATATTGGTAATTTCTGGTTCTAGGAGGTACCATCCTGGAAGTCTGGAAATCTTTCTGTCCCTTGAAAATCAATTACTGCCCTTGAAAACATCAAAAATGCAATGTAGCTTTGATCAAGTGCAGCCCCGTAGATTCAAAAATATACTCATGACCTTAAAGAGTATCTTTAATTGTCTTCGCCACTGGGCTATGACGATGCTAGATGTTAAACATAAAATAATTTTGCATCTAGTTGAAATATTGCATACTAGGTACCGTTAGTACGTAATAAAAATTCATTAAAACAAGAATGTTTGTTATGCTTGCTCTATTTATACTCATAATTAATAATTTATTGGTGGGTACCGTAACAGAGTACCTACCAGTAGTATATGACACAGAAACTCCGATATTAACATGAAAAAAAGATGGTTGAGCCTACCGAAAATTAGACCATTTTAATAGTTCATAGGTGTATAGTTGCTGGTTGTTTTTGAAGGATGTGGGCGTGGCCGGATCGCAGCATATTATATTTATTAAAAGTCGCCGAGAATTGGTAACCCACATTATGCTTCATCCGTCGCAATCATAATTAACATATTATGTTGAGATAAATAAATCTACTTGTTTTCGAGCCACTTTGAGTTTCTAATTCCTGAACATGCAGCTACCGTTTGTAATTATGTAAAAGTACATGCGTCTTAGAGGAGAAGGTGAATAACTTACAAATTCATCCGTGACAACGAAATAGACCAATTAAGGCCCCGAAGAATGCAGAAAAATAATTGCTTCGGCCAAAACACTGTGATGGTTGTAGTACCTTAGTGGTACCATTGATAGTAAATTCGTTCGAATGTTTATCCACTAGAGAATGCCAAACGGTCTTCAAAACACCAAAAGGATATTTCGTTCTGCCAAGCAGCAGTGGTACCACAGTTGGAGAAGTAAGCAGCAATTAAAATGAAATATTCGAAGACATGCAGTTAAATTTACGGAAAGTTAAATTTTATAATAACCGCCCATAAATATAAATATGTTGTAGAAATGACGCGTCATTAAATTTTAATCAAAAACTTTTAACATATATCTTATTAACACCATTCTGCTGTTAAATGGCCAAAAATAATCATTAAATTAAGAAATAAATAAGGTTATAATTTTTTCGTAGCGCGTTTAAAAAACGTGTTTTTGTTATTTATTTTTTATATAGTTTATAATTATTTAATAATAATTATAAATTTTATGTACGTCGTGAGTTTTTACAACTCGCTAATTCTGAATTAAGAAGTACCAGATTTAGTACCTTGCTTAAATTTTTTTTTAATTTAACTTAGAACTTAATTGCTCATTTAATTGTATGATTCTTCATTTTTCGAACGCTCAGGAATGATAATACGAGCAGCGTTCAGTTTGTGTAATAAATTATATATTAAATAAAATTAGATTAAATGTTAGAAAGTTGATAAGTCCATCAAAAAGCGATTGAGTAGGCAATGTCAAGGTCGACGGACAGTGCATAGAATCCAATCCGTTTCCGGATACGGACGTGGCCTAGATTTCTCTCTTGTGTGCTGTGTATTAGTTGTTCTTAAGCCGTGACTCTGACTGCTAGATACATTGACTTGAATTAAAGACACATTTATGCACTGGCGTTCTTTAACACCTTTCAATGATTATACAGCGCACTATCTGGACTCTATGCCGATTCCACTCCATCCAACCATAATTATAGCTATTGTAGACCTGGTGATTTATTTCCTTACCAAATTGGTCTACTCAAGAAAAGAAAATATATTTTCTTCTTAGATCTGCAGTTCAACGATGTTTTCCTCGGTTACAGAAGATAATTTTGTAAAATTTATATGATACAATATCAGCGTAACACTTTCGAATCCGGGTCTCTAAATAATACGTTTCGATTCCATAATCTCTGCAATGAAATCACGATGCGATGGTTATTTGTGCAAATAAGATTGTTCCTACTACAGCGTTAAACCAATGTTTGATCGTCGGCTGCAAGTAGGTAAACCGACCATATTCAGGACAAGTTTCCACAATCCTTATTAAAATGTTATTTATACAGCATGCCCAATTTTTGTGCCACCTAATTTGCTTAAACCTGAAGCAATCATCTTCTGGATCACGGCTGTCCTCGAAGAGTTTCTTCGCGGTTGAACTTGCGGTTGCCAATCAGATTGCAGTTTTTATTCAAACCAGACTTTTGCTCTTTATGTAGCACAGTTTTTTGGAGATTTTCGTTTGAAGATTCAACTATACAATCAATAGTATGCCCATACCAAGAAAGCTCCAAAGCAAAATCTTTGTCGTAATCGGCAAAGAACGCGAAGAAAAGTGCCCGCCAACAAAAAGGCTCGGCTAATTAAAAAACGCTACCGTCACGGCCGCAGAAAACATTTAATCGAATTTACATACGATCAAAGGGAAAAAAGAATAACCCATTATGTTTCTATAACTGAAACTTTCTCCGAGGAGACGTAAGTGGGTCAAACCTTGATAGTGACCGGAGTTCAGTAGACCTTTACCTCTGATTGCCAAAACGTGGCTCACACACACTTTCAATTCATAAACATATGTATAGCAGATACGCGCGTTTAATTTTTTCGCCGGAAAGTAAAAGGTAAACTCCACTTGGAACAAGAGCTCATTTCGACTAAATTAATTCGCGATGATTTTAACTGGCACGATGCTAATTCGTTTGGAGGATTCAGAGCACAAATTATTTAACACTTGGTTATGCTTACTTTTAGAAGAGCTGCTTGCCCCTCTATTTAAAAAGCAACCCTTAAGGGAGGAATAAAATAATATATATAAGTCAACGTGTCGTTTGCTTTGTTATTTGTAATTTATTTATTGGTGTAGGTTGGCTTTTTTAATATTTCTGTCTTCATGTGCATAAATCGTAAAACTTTGCATATTTTCTTATTCAAGGCTTGCAGATTTGTCTCTCTAGGTGTCCTGCTCCGCTTCTTCAAAATATTTTCCAGTTCCTCGTTCTATGCTTGTCTAGATCTTTCTATTCGTGTTGTAATGGTGGATGAAGAAAAAGTATTTTATAAGTACTGCAAAAACACAGAGCTGAAGATAGTAATTTGTATTCTTTGCTCAGAAGCCTATCATGCTGGTTGTAGAGCAAGAAGCTGTAACAATTGAAGGAAGTCTAAGATAATTGAATCGTGCTACCATGACCATATATGCTTAAGTACGACCATGCTGATGATAGCACCATGATTATCACAGAAACAATTCAAGAAAACCTTATTATGAAATGCAGATATGCTGTTAGAGAAGTGCTCGCAGCATATGTAAAAGCAGCAAGGGGTTTAAACACAATAAATAAATGACTTTGGTTCAGAATGAAGTAACTAATAAAATAAAAGAAGACAAACCAGGAGGCCTGGGCAATATTTTAATTATATTAAACAGATGAGTATAATTATTAATACATAGAAATACAATTACATCCTTTTAATAAGAAATTATAAAATAAATGAAACAAAGCACAAACACAGTCAAATCAGGCGGAAAGACCAAGAAAATTATTATTCAATAAAGATTTATAATTATTGAATTTCTTTCAACGACCGACCTAGTTTCTAATATGTAGTTTAAGACAATAATTATACGTGTTCTCCTCGTCCTGTGCATGGAAGTATTTTAATGTTAATTTAAAATTAAAATTAATTTTTTAACGTCACATTAACAAATCTTCAGTCTAAAATATTTTTGATTATTCATCGTCCAACTTGAGTCCACGTGAAATTCCAGAAAAATATGGTTTGACATCAGTTGAAATCTCAATAAGAAGACGAAAGCAAAATTATTTGACACTTATTTCCCCAATAGTTAATAAAAGGTCAGATCACCTAATTATCCGGATATAACCCCGGTCTCCCGAGAGAATTTAATTTAAAATTAATTTAAATTCCGAGTGGACGTAGGCATGTGTCTGTTAGAAATTCTAACATTTGGTTTTACATTTATTGTAGCGAATCGGTGTGCGCGAGGGATTTGGATTCAGCTTAAACTTCGAAAAACAAGTTCGGATATTTAGGAAGTCTGACAAGTGGCGCGAGCTTGTTCCACAAGAGCTCGCCGAAATTGCGCTCGGCCTTTTCTTTTGTTTTTTTTATAATTGAATTGTGCGATTTAATTCTAAGAGGGGAAACACTTTCAATTGTAAAAGGTCTTGCCCAAATTAGCATGAAAATGAGCGTAAATAGTTTATAATTGTCGCGCGAAATCGCCGTCCTCGATATACATTAGATCTGGTTTGGTGACCAAATGGGCAGGCGAAACAATTTAGTGACATTGTCGAGTTATCAGCTGGCGGCGAACAAAAACGCGGAAAAGTTTCGCTTTTAGATGAGCATCTTTCGTGAAGGCTGGTTAATTGCAGGGCTCGCCTATCGTTTATTCGGAAGCATTTTAGGACATCTTTGGTCGTACTGCGTAGCTCTGGGCGAAAATGTATAACTGATATTTATTTGACCGCAGATTAGTCAAAAGTAATCTATGTCAAAAAGAAACGCCTAGTAGTAACGAGTACCCGTCACCTTTAATGAAAGATGTATGTCCAACATAAGTGGTACTCGACTGAATGCGGAGACACTGCGGTTTTCACTGTTTCTATAGGAAGATTATCCGATTCGTAAGTAACTCTTAAAATCGTCGCGGAAAGAACTAAGTGGCAATTTAATAAACACTCGTTAAATGTATGTTTCACTGTTCGACCAATTTAGTACTAACGATGATCGCATCTCTACTGTTCCGTTAACCTACTAATACGCAACAGATGTGTTCGTCTAAATGTCTATGATTATCGCAACTCTATATTTCTATAATGGCGATTACCGGGTTAGTGCCTGTACCTGCCTATTAAAGGAGAAGGCTTCTGATAAACCAAATTAAATATTAGAGAAAATTGGTGCTGTAAACAAGTAAAACATGTTGATGGTACTGCTACCAGCTTTTAAATTTGATATGTAGGTATTTATACATTATCATCATTATAATCAATCTTCACTCAACCACTGTTAGACAAAGGTCTTTGTAGGTTCCGCATATTTGCTTTGTTTTGAGCTTTTTTTAAAGTCGCGGTACCATACCATCGGGAAGCTTTTTTCTGAAGAAAAAAATGTTAAATTTAAGCAAGTACTTCAGAATGCGAATTAGTTGTAATAAAAAACAGTGAAAGCTCCCAAGCATTTTTGGGTAGGAAGGTCGTGCGACCTCTGAGATACGTAAAAATATAATAAGCATGCAAATAATCGTCTCGCAAATGTAAAGTACTTTTGGGTTGTGGGAGGTATGCGATCATCACCGTGGTTATTTGCGCGGCCTCGATTTTACAAAATTCTTTCGTGTACTAGAAGGTAGGATTCGCTCGTTGCAAAAAGCGACCCGAACTAAATAGCTGTAATTCGAATGCGTCACATGTTTAATTAATTTATCACGAAATTAATTATTTATTTAATATAATCCTACTTGAGCGTGTTTACCGGTATTCAGATAAAATAAAAACGTAGAGACAAATCCGTTTCAAATTAGCAGGATCTCGAGAGACCGGAGTGACGTGTAATTTATTTGAAGATAGTTTAACACTTGACATAATTCATTCTTAATGTAGAAATTATATGGCCGAACCATGAATATTAATAGCATATTGTGAAGAAGAACATTGACATATTTAGTCCAAGAAAATAGCTACGACGACGACTAGTTGTTTTTATTAAATGGTGCTGGTGTGCTGCTTGCAATGCCAGTGCCCGAGCGTAATGCATTTGCATTTAGACTTAATCATCAAGAGGTATATCATTTAGGACAAGCCGTAGGTGAAAGAGAAAACAATTACGGCCATTAATCAAAAACCAGATTCTTGATGCATACGTTATTACTGTCTAAGTACTACCGCGATTTGACCAAGATTTGTATGTATTTGGGTGGGATTATTGGTTGGTAGGCTCTGTCCCATATAGATTCGTACCGTGAAATACCAGTTCAAGAGAGCTACTAACGAAGAAAAAAACTGAGTCTTCAAACTTGCAAGGTTAATGATCTGTTACACATTAACATTACACGGAATTGGACGAACAGAGTATCCGGGAAATCGGTATCTTACAGGGATTGAAGAAATTAGGTTTTAGTTTTTTGGCGTTTTACAAATTTAGGTACTTTGTGTATTTGTTAAAACTATGTTTGAGAGGCGACCAAAAAATTAAATTTTTTGCAAATTGCGTTAAAATAAAAATATTTTGGAAGTCGTTTATGGCTGACATAAAGGTTTTAATTTTAAACTTGGAAAATAGAGCCTCGAATACCTCCAGTTTGATTTTTTTTAAATTGTAAATTTCTCCTCCTTCAAACTTCAGCTTCTTCAGTATTGATTTCTTGTTTCTTGTATTTTTACAAACTTTTCTTGCGTTTGAATCATGCCACAGCGCAAAGGGAACCTTTTCGGATCAACTCCTCGAAAAAAAGGGACCCCTATCCGTGGATAGAACTAAAATTTTCACAGTCTTGGTTTCTTCTTCCTTGAATTTTCATAGGTTTTTCTTAAAACGAGCGAAACACAATATTTAATTTAAACACTTTAATTAATAAATTTAATAAAATTGCACCGAAGTGTAAATGTAGAGTGTCGAACGCGTCCAGATAACTAACGACCCATTCATAAATGCGATCACAAATATGTGTTAAAAGCAAAAATAACAAAAGAAAAATTAAGTAGTAGAACCAGTGGCATCACCTGTTCTATTGAATAACCGTCATAACAATATAATTTGTATTTACATCATACTTTTCTCTTTAATGTGTGTCGATACCTTGTCAAAATTTAAAACAAGCGAACTGCTCGCTGCGTCTGATTAAAAGGAAAGATGTGTAAGAGATAATTCGGACACGAATATTCTCATTAAGGTTCTCGTTTATTTATAAAGATAATTTTGTTTTTTATTATTGGAACTGTCTCGGTCGAACGCTACTTAAAAAAGTAAAACATTCCACTTAAAAACTGTGTTAAACAATAATTCGCAAAAGGAAAAGTGTCTCTCGTCGTGCCGGACTCAGAAGTGGAAGCAGCTCAACTCGCGAGCTTATTTTTCCGTAAAGATATGTTAACTTTCTTAATAAATTTACATACAATCGTTCATAATAGCAAATGTGGGCTCCATTATTTATTTAAATGCGCTAAGTAATCTGATTTTATATTTGGGCGTGTCACCGCAACCACACCTGTTTTTAATTTAGTGACAACTTTCTTTGGTTGTATTGTGGGCATTCCGTGCAAATTCACCGACATTGGCTTTTATCTTTTGAGAATTTTTTATTTTAAATCAGTTTATATTTATATCAAAATTATATAATTTTATATTGCTCATCATCATCATATTCAGCTACTTCAACCCATTTCTGCAAGCCTCCCTTCTATTATTTGTGTTTTATTGCAGGGATGTCCTCTTTTCTTGTCCCGTCGACACCCTACTTCACTTGTCCTCCTAGTTTCTGCACCTCGGTGGTACAACAGATTAGATCTTCACCTTTTCTTCCCATTTCGCTGAGTCCTTGGTGAGAAGTTGGCGAGTATAGAAAACCTTCTGCACGTTTTCGCCACCGTTGTATGACTTACAGAACAACACTAAATAACAATCGATAAAAAGCACATTTTTCATAAAAATCAGATACTTTGGGAAACCTAAGAAGGCTACTTCATTATTTGCTGGACTGCTAATTTCCTATAGTCGCTTTTTTAATAATTTGATGGAAAAATTATTCCTCGCAATTTTCGAGAGCCTAAGACTTAATTAGTCGGTTCCAAAGAGCTTTCTGGGAAATTAATGTTTCTTATTACTTCTTAGTGACATCAAAGTCCATTTTGGTGTACATTTAGTACAATATTAAACAACGCTTCTTTTTTCTTTTAATCAAGGTGCGTCGGCGGAGTTTTAAATAAAATTTTGTCGGCTCCTCAAATAACGTAAATTAGATGGAGTTTTCAAGATGTAACCGACTCATTTCAGATCCGCATTAATATTAAATTCACCTCTACTATAACCATGCACCTCGATGTCTCGCGAATTATACTTTCTTCGCTTTACGAAGTTAATCCATTATTTTCCCAACTACACGACATTATACGACAAACAAAAAAATGTTCCCACACTCATTTTCATTTCTCGATTGTTTATATTAAATCTGTTTAGTGAAAACGTCGTAAAAACTCTTTAAAAACTCGTGATATTAATAAAAAATACGGAGCCAATTGGTATAAAGGTTAGTAGGTATATTTGAACCGTAACGGTTTTACTAATTGTATGAATCGCGAGTGATGAGAATCTTCCAAACAAAACCTTCCGTTTCTGTCTTAATTAATATTAAGAGTAATTTATGTCTGAGACGGAACAATACCAAAAGGTAGGGAAAAGTATAAACTATTACCTACTTTTTCAACACTTTTTCTAGCTAAACTTCCTCTTCATTAGAATCGGCCTCGACTACTATATATTCTATTTACTGCTCCAGTTAATAATTAGGTACCAATTAAAATGAAATAATTTCAAACTTGTTGTAATTATATTCAGTAGTATCGCTCCCCTCCGCGCATGCAGCTAAACTGTATCTCGCGTTAAATTAACCAGAAACTTGCATAGGCATTTGCCTTCCGCGACACCACGATTTATTATCCATTTTCCACAAGAAGAAGGCAGAAATTCCAATATACTTTCAATTTTATTGTTGCACTTTCCCAAAGTACCGCAACGAAACGCACAATAAAAACGGGAAAAGTTTAAGAAAACCAGCGTGTTCCATGTCAGCAAGAAAGAGCTTCTTGGCATTTCCAGCACTTGAAATTTGCGAACGATACGATACGCTGGATATCTTAAAGTTTTCACCTGAGGTACTATTTAAATTTTTGCTTTTAAAAGCTTTGGAATAGGAAGCCAAATTTCCATATAGCAAAATCCTCTCCTCTTCGAATAAAACTAATTAAATAACGACTGTCATTTATTTTCAATGCCAAGACATAAAAATGTTGTTCGCTGTGAAAGGCTCCAAAGCTTCAATAAATTTGCAAATTAACCTGCAAAGATAAGGATGTAGAAAGCTGAGGGTATCGGCCGAATTGCGCAAACGAATTTAGTCACCGGTCCGAATAAACTAGCATGTAGGTATTACCGCAAAGGAGTAATCTAAAAAATATATTGTAAGTCCAATGACGCAAGTTCGGTTAAGCTGTTGTCTCATCGCTTTCACTTACAGGACGCAAAGGTACCCGTATCGTATTCAATTCCATAACATTGCACCCGGATATTCGAGAAAGTGTACTTTGCCCCTACACACTGCACAATCAACGCCGTGCCACACAAAACAATGCATTATACAGACAAGGCAGTACGGCTCAAAGAACAATCGGGTTCCTTTCCAAGCCAAGCTACATTAATTTGTATATCCCACTTAGTTTTATTAATTTACTTTCATGTCTACTTTACTTGTTTAATTTGTTAAAAAGTACTTTTCCTCGCGAATTTCTAATTTTATTGTTTTACATTAATTGTACGTGTTAATGTGCTTTTTAACCATATTGCCTCAAGTTATATTTTCTTTATGTAATTATGAAATTGGTTTAAATAAATAGTAGTAACTTAAAAAATAAATATTATTGGAAATATTATCTTGGAAAAATGTGGAGCCACAAAAACTATCCCAGCTTACTCTAGCTACCATATAATAATAATGATAAATCAATTTATTGCTTCACCAAATCAAATACACAATAACCTTCTCCTACATTCAAAAGCATAGTAATAAAGAAATTAACATTATAAGCAAGAAAATTTGGCTGTCACAGCAATGGCAAAGTCAAAGGGAGGTTAGGGCCAGATTAACCACTAGTGGTCTTCTGTTTTTAAAACC
>JAUIMW010001061.1:0-13876 GCA_033557785.1 Enochrus cinctus
TGTGAAGTTGGCTGTAAAATATGATTAGCTCTATCTGTTGGGAAAAAAACGAAATTACTTTCCGAACAACCCAATAGCTGCATATCATTTTCCACGAAATGTTAAAGAAGAGTATGTAAATCAACAACAATACACTGTGGTAAATTCTGTAGCTATAAGTAAATTTTTAGGAAAAGAATACCCTACCAATAAAGCAAATTTTCCATCCAATTTAAATGCAGAACAAAAGAACTTTATTTTAAAACCTGGGCCTTGTCCACAATAAATCAGGCATGATAATTAAACGTCTTTGGTTATGAACCTAGTTGGTTATTTAGTAATAATATTTCCAAAAATGTTTGGGTGGATGGCTATTCTGATTGGAGCCATTTAACAAGAAGTATTGAATCAAACCCTTTGGAGACAAATTATAGATAGAATTGCAATGTGCAATTTACCATTCAGGAGACCTCAAGAAAATACTGTTGATATAGATAAAGGTCATTCAGGAAACTTTTTATCTCTAATTGATTTACTAGGTCATTATGATCCAGTTCTACAATAATTATAAAGAAAGCCTAAAGGCTTTATTAAATACCTAAGTTCCACTATTCAAAATCAATTGATTCAAATTCGGTCTGATTCGGTTCTAGAAAATATCATTTCCGGAATATAAAATGCTGCATTTTCTCCATTCATCATCAATCAACGAAGTTTAATTGTTAGATACGCAAATAAAAACTTCAAAAGAAGAAAAACCTTAGACCCTTGAAGTAAAAGTTTTATTGAAGTTATCGATCAAAGGTCAGAAGATTTAGATGATGTAATGATTAAAAATCTTGCAAACAGAGGACTCCATGTTACAAAATTTAGTGGACAAGCCTACGATGGTGCAACTAATATGTTAACATTGGCGTCGAAGCAAGAATAAAAAAAAAATTCCTTTGCAAAATATGATCGTTGTGCAAGTCATAATTTGAATTTGGTATTGAACGATTCTGTAAAAAACGTTGCTACTATGGATTCTTTTTTTAACTTTTTAGAACAATTATCAAAAGGTGGAAAATTTTATCTGAAATGGGATACACAAAAATTAGTCTGAAACGATTATGTCCAACACGTTGGTCATCCAGAAATGATTACTTACTAGCAATCAAATACAAATATGTCGATAATATGAAAGTTCTTTCAAAAATAATATTATTAAAAAATAACAGTTCTAAAGTGAACGAAGCAAAATTAATATTAAATCGTTTACAGTTGTTTGAAATAATATTTCTAATTGCCTTGGAAAGCCGAAATTTAGAATCCGTTGAAAACGGAAAATTGGATATTCATTTGGAAAAAATATGTTATTAATTTGTGTTCGCACTTCGAAATAAATATGACGATTTAAAAAATATGCGATATAATAGACATCTTAACATCTCATCTGAAAACTAGATTTACTGGGTTGGAAAGATTATTAGATTCTTTTGGTATTCTTATTCCGTCAAATTTAGACACATTTCCAGAAGAAACTTTATTTAAGAAAGATATGAAATTTATGATGGAATATCAAGAGGACTGGCTTCAGAAATTAAGAAAATTAAATCCATAAGTGAACTTGCTTTTTGCATTAATTATAAAGTGCCCAGCATTGGCATCTACGTTTGCTGATATATAGTTAGCCTGCATTTTATTTTTAATAATAATACTGCGATTGTTGCCAGTGTTGAAAGATCGTTTTATTTAAAATTTAAAATGAATTAAAACTATGTCACAACGACGCTTATCCGGTTTGGCAGTTTTATCAATTGAACAAGATCGCAAGGAAAATTAACACAAAACGTTTTGCGGAGGCAAAAGCAAGAAAAAATTATTATAACTCGGTAAGTTATTACTAAACATAAATTATATATGATTAGATTCAACTGAGCAGGTATTATTATTTGAGCTGTAACTAGAATAACATTTTCTGGGGCTCATTTTATATCTTTAGTTGTTACTGAATTTTCCAAGGAAAAAAAACATATGCAATAAATGCGACGTTGCCAATGTTTTATGATAGGGAGTGAGACGGGTAGTAGGTTCTTATTTGAACGGAAAGTGCACATTGATAGCTTATCTTAATTTAACAGATTACTATATTTATTTCTTTCGAAAAAACTCTGGTACTAGTGGCGGTGTAATTTTCACCCTTAAGCGACATAGTAGCTGAAAATGTACAACCGTAGCAGAAACAGAAATTCCTCCTTAACGACGAACAATACGGCTAAGAAAAATACTGGCTATTTTTTTGGCAAAAATATTTCTTTTTTCAGCCATGTCTACATACAAACTTTGTTTTGAGCCTTGGTCTGCATATCGTAATAATACAGTCTCGCCACCAGTCACAATAATGTTCACATACAGATATTCCTTATCGAACTATTTTAGCATATCCTGGCATCAAGTCACTCGCCTGTCATCGTCCAACATTTTCTTCACAATAGTAACATTTTCAATTTTGAACGCTAAGAGGGTTGATTTTAAAGGCACCGCACATGACAGGGTAACCGCATTACCTACTGATTGACCCTCTTAGAGTTATACCTAATACCTAATAACTCTATCATTATTTTTAAATAATAGGTACCTGCTATTTAAAATTACCATCTCGTGAATTACAAAGTATGTACGTGTGTGGCCTTACCTATTGTTAATTTATAGTTTGTATAAAAATTTACACGAATCCAAATATGGATGTTAAATATATAGTTATCTTTTATTACACAAACATTTAGAGCCGTTAATCGATATCGGAAAATGAACCAAAATGCAAATTATACGTTCATGGCCAATTGAGAATAAATGGTATGAAAATAGCATAGTAAGTTGGAATTGAGCAACAAGCGTGCGCTATTATGGAAACATTTTAATTACGCGAAATAATCGGCCATTGTTAAATGCAATCGAGGGCTCTCTTACTTTACATCTAATTGTATATGATGAGAAGTAACAGCGGCTTCGACCTTAACATTCTTAGTTAATACCATAAAATGTATGCGTGATGCGTGTGATGTCTGGGATTCTAAATTTCCACCTTCAAGAGGAGGAATATATTTTAGGTAGAAGAGTGAACATTCCCAGAGAATCATTTAAATCTTAAATTGGTTGAATAAAGTTGAGATGTATCAGATATTACTAAAACATTTACCAAAAAAAGATTTTTATTAAAAAGCCAGATCAATCAGAATATTTATTTTTTTAGCAAAAAAATCTTAATGGCCGTTCAAAGTTTCAAGAGAGGAAAAAAGCTGTAATAAAAGTCCTTGTTTGAAATGAAAACTCGCCCCCTTGTATCGTGTTATTCACTCAATTAAAGCATGTAGAAATAATTTAAGCAAATAGTCTAATTGGACCGAGGGCTACTAAATAATTTAACCCGTAACTATATATCCGTCTCTTTCTAGCTTCAATGTCCAATTGACTGTTGAGTAATGAAAACGACATCGAGGAATGGAGGGTAACAAGGAAAATCGTTAAATTTATAATGAGACTGGGGCGGCGAACTGTTGAACTCCATAGAAAGTAAAATTGACGTTTGAATTAGTAACAAATTTATTGTTTAATTTTGGGTTACTATATAAACTTTGAAATTTTTACAATGATCCAATACGAATGGAGGGTAATTTGATAAGTGTCTTCCATTTTTTTTATTACCGTTTATTGCTACTTTATTGGCATCTAAATATATATACAATAAATCCAAGTATATAATCAAAAATCTGCATCTCCGAAGCTTCACATCCTACGCAGAGTCTGGTGCATCTATTACCCGCTGCACCTCCATTCGAGATCTAAATATACCCGCTCATAAATTAATAAAATTAAAAACAAGCTTAATGCATCTTTAGTGCACTTTTAAGATTATGAATCACGGGCGCGCATCGAACCCGTTGATGACCTGTCAGCGCAACGTGCTTAACGCTTTAATGGCTTGTTTTATTGGAAAAACGTTGTTAAAGTCGCGCCACGGATGTGTGTTTATTTTATAGATGCAAAATAAACACACTTTACCACCAATATTTATTTAGATTTTATGACGAAATTTCTCTCACATAAACTCGATCTCGTTCGGTAACATAAAGCTGCCCATACAAAACTCCTTCTGCCTGCTTTTTTGCCAGAGACCATAACTAAGATATCTATAAAGTAATCTAGATCTAGAGAAAGCATAATCCTGGAAGAGACACGAACACAAAAGATCAAGGAGCGTAACTCCCTTTTAGCCCACATAGCGAGAAACGATGCAGATGACGTTTTTCTTACTTTCCCCTTTAGCGATTTGCCGTCGCCTTACCACTCGAGACTCGCCAACCCCCGCACTTACCAGCCCAGCCTGCACCACCCCCAGGCCAGCGCGGAGTCCAGAATTTCCACCGGCAGAGACGTTTAGTGCAGTCACTTTCTTCACATAATGCCGGATGATGCGGGGACAATAGAACATTGGCAGGATCCATGGCAACCCCCGATAAATCCGTGCACACGCCAGACGCCTCCGCCGCCGCTCCTCGTGGCCTACTACGCTGCAACAACTCCCCAGTGCAGATGGGATGGAGACGGCAAGTGCCATCAGTCGATGATTTTACGCCTATGTGTTCTTGCCATTCAGAGTCTCCCTCAAGTTGGAACGCGAATACAATGAATAAACTACCACTCTAGGGGGTTTATCTGCTAATGTGATCGTATGAAATTCAATTAGTTGGTCTGATTGGCATTAGAAAGCGCGCTTATATAGAAGATAGGTGAATTTTATTAAGAACTCCATTAGCGAATTATATCAGGGAATTCCGTACTAAGGCGAAGGTTCCACACGAAATAAATTGCCAAGATTTTATTAAAAATTACAGTAATTAACAAGATTGCGCTAGGAGCTTCCAGCGGGATAGCCCTGAGGATTAAACAGAGAAAATCCCAACATATATCACACCCTAAAAGGGACCCCAAAAAGGGAGGAACAAATTTTAAAATAAGCCATCTAGTTCCCAATAAGCTGGTTCTTAGATAGGTGAAGGGATAAGGGGACACTGGGAAATTTCGCAACGTGTCGACTGCGTAGGACCTTAGGGCAGATCCACTCAATAACAGGAGCCCATCGCTTGCTATGTTAACAGAACATAACAATGCTTTTATCCGGCCATAAAGCATATTAGAGACCAGGAAGTTCTCTGTAATCCTCGGGCTACACTAACAGGAGTTTGTTGATTTATTTACCCGACTCTGGAAAAAATCCACTGTCGCAAGTTCTGCACAATTCAAATAAATGACGACAAAAATGCTGTTTGGGCTTTACTCTGCTTCAAATAAATTTCCCGTTTGTACGTTTTATTGGGGTGAAAAGGCGATCTTACACAAAGCGATCCATACTGAAAAGTTGGCGAAATAAAATCTGATAACCCAATCGCGATGTACGATAACCCTAACAGAAATTTATTAGTTTTTTTTAGCGTATCGTGTGTTTAACAAAGAATTATGTGAATCCTTCCAAACAACAGGTGTTCACGTGAAAATCTTCAATTAATCTCGCATTTTAACCGCGAAGCATTTAACGAAATGGCGTCCTCAATTGAAAACCGACATGCACTCTACTAATTACAGTGATTTGTGTCTGCTATATAACAAAAGTTTCTAGACAGTGAAAACAGCTCAACAAGATTCTGGCAGCTTTTGTTACTCTCTGCAATTAATTGTTTGTTAACTAGTACACATTTCAATTAACTTTACTATTTGCAGTAGAAATTAGAAAAGTAACAGTGATATGTATGTAATTAGTGCGCTATTCCCCGCGTTAACGTCAACTTTTCAAGCGATTTATGGTAGTTTTCATTGCTTCAATCTCATGGTGTCTGTGGCGAAACGACACAAGAAATATTGGTACTCTTCAGGTGGAACGCAACAGTGAATAAATTTGTACGCAAATGAACCTAATTATTTTACACAAAACCATTATCCTGAGCCTAAAAACCGAAAATCTTACTACTTTAGAAAGAAAGGATTGGGCAAAATATAGATACTTAAAATTTCAATATTAAATTAAACGGACCCACAAGGTATGTGAAATGCCCCCAGGTCCTCCGCCATCTACATACTTCTTATTGATTTTTTTTCCTTTTCAATCCTCTCATCCTCATCCAGGCCATAAACTGCCACTATTTTATTGAAATCTCCCTCTAACCCTATTATTTCCATCTTAAGTGTTCTCCAAGTGCGCTTTCCAATTCGAAACCTCTTCGAAATTTCACTGGTGCTGCAACCTACCCAGCTATATGTCAGTAAATGATCATTATTTAAGCATCTTTTTTTCTTATATAACTGTTTAATACACATAATACAATCTATCATTTTTACAAAATGATAGTTGACAGCACCATTGCGGCTAAATAGCTGTGAATACAGCTGGGCCATACCAAAAAGAAGAAGACAGCACCATTTAGATACAAATGTTTTCGTAGTTTGTGTAACAAAGATAGTAATCCTTCTATACTTCTAGACTTCTAGAAGTAAAGAATATAAAATAAAATATAAAAAAAATTGTAAGCTATTCGTTTGCAATTAAATAGTAATCTTAGAATAGAGCAAAAACAACATTAAAGAAAGACATATCTTCCGTGAATATATATGTCGTGTTATGACATCATTTTTATGCTCTAAATGGTTTTATGTCTCTGATTTTTACTGTTCAAGATTTTGTTTTTCAAAATGTCTTACTCATCTTTTGAGCATGTAAAGCTATAAATAGTTAATCTTCTGTCTGCAACCTGTAATTAATTAAGTAGGAGAACCTAAACTACATAAAAAGCATATTATAATAAAGAATAAATACAGAGGGAAAAAATCATCAGGAGTTGAAACAAAAAATAGAATCAAACTATGTTACAATTCAGACTCTAAGACCCAAGGTGTCAGATGCACAACTACTCAAAATTGAAACAATGTGCCAATATTTCCACACTAACTAAAAACCCTGAATACTAACTATACTGTGCAAATAAATGACTGTATTACCTCAAAATACATACTGACTCTCATTCCAACATAAAAAACAAGTATTTAGTTTTTTTCTGACAATCATAGGAAGTGTCTACTGACTAAACTTAGGAATGAAATGCCAGATTGCACCATTTATGTTGAGATAAAGCCTAATGACACACTGAAAGAAATAGTTGGGAGTATATTAGGAAGTGCAAGAAATATCGGGAAAATGACCAGCTATTGAATCATACAAACATGCTGGTTAGTACGATCCCACCTAGCTCTGAAAATAACCAGTACAGTATAAGATAATGCAGATATAACATTATATGCACATTATAGTTAACAAATACAAGGGCGCACGTGTCTTGAACTTTCCCAATTTTGAAAAACCAACTGATGGCATATTTCTTAACTATGAAGGGAAATTTACGGCCGTTTTCACCAACATTTCTTAAACTGTTTCCTAACTAGGCATTACTTAGCGCTAAGAACTACCTAAACTGTTACTTAGCAAATTTCGTTTTCACCATGTAAAGCAATGCTTAGATAGGAATTGTTTAGTTAGGCAACGGTTTTTGTGTTATAAAGTTGCATGACATGACAAGATATCGAGTTCTTTTAATCCAAAAGTTCGAAGATGGAAGGTAAAGTAAAGAGAGTAAGATCATCACACTTCTCCTTGGAGGAGAAGACAATGTTGATCAGATTGATAGTACTGCATTCAGTGATATTGAATAAAAAAACAGAAAGGCGAGTTAATGCGGCAAAAGAAAAGGCATGGACCGAGGTGTGCCTTTCTATTAATGCAGGGCCCACAATTCCAAGGTAATTATATTAATGTAAGTGTATTGTCAATTGTATTAAAAATATTTTTTTACAAGAATGTTGACAGCCTTAAAAAGGTTTTTAATAAATTAAAACAAGACGCAAAAACCTATAAAGTTTAATGGGCCGTACTGGTACTGGGATTGCCAACGTCGATGACGACGACAATGAAATTCAAGGTACAGTTTAATAATATGCTTATGTAACAAATGCTGCGTAGCAAATGCTTTATGATTAAGGTGTGTTAATTTATCCTTACATTTTTTAGAAGAAGTAGCTACTTTGGAAGAAGTACATACATCGCAAGAAGTAGGTACATTGGAAGAAGTAGCTACTTTGGAAGAAATTCCAATGGTTCTTCAAGAAGACCAGGAAGAGGAGGAAGTAGCTGCGCTCACAGGTCTTCCCTTGAATATTGAGCAAACAAAAGTAAGTAAATTTTTAAAATTAGTAGAAAAACTTGAAGGATATTTTAAGTTTAACAAAATTTTTTTGATCTCAAGTACTATATTTTATATTTTTATAGAGACCATGCAGAAGACCTGTGAGTGAGAGTGAAAGGCAAAAAACTCAGTTGAGCCAAATTAGAGACAGAGAATACAAAAATTAGAAGCATTAATAAGGACAACAATCTCAATCAAGAATTATTCAACTTGAAGCTGCCGAGAAGCGTGATGCAGAGTTATTTCTGCTGCAAAAATGTTCTTTGGAATTGGATATTGCCATCAAAGAAACGGCATTGCAACAAATGAAAGGGAACGATTAATATTTTGTTGATTATCATGTGGAATTTGTCCATCTTGTATCACCGCACCTATGTTTTCAATTTCTGGTGGTGGTACTTCTTCATTTTTGTCGATGCAGATGTTATGTAAAACGGCGCATGCAAGAATGCTATTTATAGTGTTTTCAAGTCTAAGTCTTGATCCAATAGCCAATACTGGGAATCTTCTTTCTACTACATTTCTAGTAGAAATATGAGCACGGTCATAATTTCGTTGAGCAGTTGAGCTATTTGATTTAGTATGAACAAAGATGTCTCTTTAGTTACGCGAAACCTTTTAAAAAAATCTGGATCGTCCAAATCTTCAAAATAATTTGATCTAACTCTCAATATTCTAGGCCGGCGAATTACTTCATCGTCATCTTCATCAAAACGTTCTAAATGTTCTATTAACTCGATCATTTCCATTTATAAACAAAACAAAAAGCAATTATTACCTAACCCTAAAATTTTACAGTTCGTTAATATCTCTTTAAGTAATACTTATCTTGGTTAGGATACCGTTCAACTAGTACCTAACTTAGGCATTGCCTAACTCGACATAAGCATTACTTAGTGGCGGTGAAATGAAAAATTGGCTTAGGTAATACTTAACTACGATTTAGGTAATGCTTAACATTTAGGAATTGTCGGTGAAAACGGGCATTAAACTACCAAACTACCCTCTACTGTTCTTCACAACCCTCACTACTAATTAAAAAAATTCTAGAAATCTAGTAGTGAAATTATCAAAGAAGAACTCTAAAACGGGGTCCACCTTTTTGGCGTGTGATTCCTACACATTTTAAAAAAATTGTGAATAATAGGGGAGGAGTAACCAACAGCCAAGAAACATTGAATATATTCCATCTGAATATACAAAGTGAATTTGAAGCAAACGTTACTCCTGAAATAGTAGCCTTGGCTTGAGTCTTTTGATGAAACTTCAATCTTTCTTCCAGGTTATAGGCTAGCATCTTACTACACAAGAGAGGAAAATAAATGTGGAAGTTCCGCAATTTGTGAATCTAAAACAGAAGAACTGGTTATTGAGATATGCGCAACTGAAATAATTTCTATAGGCATGGTGGTTCTGTCAATATATAGACCACCAACTAGAAGTGAACAAAGGTTTTTTAAAATTTTTATAGGCAGCTACAATCAAAATTCAATAAGAGTAAAGTTTGCATATGAGGAAATTTTAACATTGATTTAAACAATCCACTCCTTTATATTATCAATCTTAGCATTCAGACTGCAATATTTCCTGATTTGCTCAGAAAAATATTACTAGGCCCATCTACAAAAAAAGGTGATAAAAGTACGCCAGCAAACTACGGACAAAGGTAACAAAATCTTTGAAAAAGGTTTGTTGGAACAGCTTATATCACATGATAATTGCAACAATATACTCTCAGAAAACCAGCATGGCTTCTTGAATTGAAAAAGCAATTACATAGATGGAATACATATTAATCTGACAAAGTATTGCGTTGATTATACCATCTTACTGTCAAAATTGGAAGCTTATGGTATCAGGGGAACGCCACTGAAGTTACTGGAGAATTATTTAACCAATCGTCAACAGAGAGTGGTTGCCATGACTGGGCCTTACACAGTGAAATCAGCAGAGAAGCACGTAAACTCTAGAATATCTTATGGTATAATATTATGGGGTAACTCATCTGATGCTGAATGTGCATTCGTGTTGCAAAAACGCATGCATTAGAAACATCTTCAATGTATCAAATACAGCATCATGTAGGTCATTATTCAAACTTTGACGTTGACTATACTCTACATAGCTCAGTCCTGTCTTCACATCCATCGGAAACGTGACTCAATACTGGCAGATCAAAACCGTCACAACTATAACACACACCAGGACGAAAAGTGTATACAACAACAAATTAAACACCTGACAATAATTCAAAAACAATTTGATATAGGCAATAAAGATCTACAATTATCTTCCAGCGAGTGTTAAAAATCTAAGCTGAAAGGCAAGTGTACCTATTTCCTTGATGAATTCTTTATCTATTACTGTGAGAACCTTTTAGTGTGAAAAACTGATATTGAAATTATTGGTGACCCCTTGGTGATGTATTTTGATGTTTACATATTTATTTAATTTATGCTCTATTTAATTTGTACTCCGTTTGAAATCTAATTAAAATCTTACATATTGGACGAAAAAGTAGTAGTAGAAATTTAATTCAAAGTATTTAAGCAAATACTTTGAATTATTTATTTTTAATATTAAATTCCATCTATAATTCATCTACATATCATAAAAATCTTTTATTATTTATATACTGTAGAATATTTATCAAAAAAATTATTAACAGCGTGTAAAAAAACAATCGGTTATTTATAGAAATTGTTATCGTTTAAACATTCATTATTTGTTTACAGTACGTATATAACAATAAGCTTTTCTTAATTGTTTGTTAACTCTAAATTTTGTAGACTAGGCACTCCTCTCGGCTTTTAGTTTTATAAGAATCTTACTTATTTATTATCAGGAAAATTGTCACTTTTTGAATTTTCTATAATTTGATATCTTTATGGAAAATCCAGAGGAGACGGTTAATTTTATTATTTCATAACAATTAGGTAATATAATTAAAGATTCTTAAGAGTCAGTGTTGGTATCCTTGGACACTCGATTCAGACTACGCAATTATTATGAGGAACAAAATATGAAATTCTTTTGAATGCACAAGTAACTGGGAAACTCTATGAGCCAGAGGCAAAAAAATAATGAGTTATCTTCTTCAAAAGCAACTCATTTTTAAATGAGATGTCTTGCACACAAAATAAAAAAAGTCAACCCAAGGACATGTTGCATTACTTTTCAGCATACTCTGGCGTAATATTGTTTTTCAGAATACCCACAACGGATAGCAATTAGAGCTATAATGGTGCTTTCCCTCTTTTACTATTTTGCAAGCGGTGCACTCTAGGTAAATTAACAAGCATTTATAAGTTACAATGGTGGCATTTGTCTCTTCTAACGGCGCGGCTAAGACTAGTTGTTACAGGCTAAAGCTGCCTGGATCAAAGCCAGAAAGCTTCCTCTATTGCTTTTGTCTTCTGGCGTTAATTAATTCCAAAGTTGAACTAGGTACGTTTTTTAATTAAAAAAAACTTCATTTGCGTTGGAAAAATTGTTTCCGGGCTGCAATTAATTTCCAACTACGTAAAGGCAAGTAGGTGATAAGCTACATTTTATTTTTACACACTATTAAATTTTTAATAACGCAAGTTAAGAAAATAAGGCAGAAACTTCTGTTATGAAATCTTGAAAACTTATATTCATAAACATAAGGTTTTCGCGAGCGCAAAAACTGTCGGTTTGACGTGAAGGGCCTACGAAGCGAGTCGCGTTAAAAATTACGATATAGCTGCGAACAGTTCCATTTAGCAAACACAGAGAAACACGCACAACTGGAAATTTGTATGCGGATGTTTTTCCGCTAACAGCCCGTTTCCAGAAACTGGATTACGACGTCCACGTCCGCCTGGGTGCAATCGATATGCTGTGTGCCACAGAAAATCCGGAGAAATTGGGAAACCAACCAAACTCCGGGCAAAGAACTGCGACTAATTCCGAGGGCGACTCCTCTCTCCTCTCGGTTTCTAACTTTGTTCAGTTTTTTGTTTTGTTTTTATGGCCGGAAATGAAGTTGGATCCAATTTATCTGGCGGTTTTGATCACGTACTAACCGAGTTTACAAGAGTATAATACGGAAAGTATGGAAAATCTTCCCTGGTGTATCTCGTGGAAGCGACTCGGCAAATTCAATTTTTTGAAAGCGTAATCCTTGCATTTATAAAAGAAAAAAGAACTTGAGTTCAGCGCTTGCGGCGGTTACTCCTCAAAGAAAGGATCCTAGTACTGACCTCAGCAGTTTGTAACAGAGATACTAAATTACGCCTTGAGCGAGCACATTGTATTTTAGTTTTGAAATTTGTATTTATTTTTGGCCAATGTGGATGTCATCTAAATAACTCACTGAGTGTATTTCTGTACGAGGAAACTACCGACGACATTCTTAGCGCGTTACATTTTTCCCGTTATTATGACTGGGATTCCGATCTGCCACTGATGCTGGCGTTCTGGTGTTCTTTTACTATCAACTTTAAGATTTTTCAGCTGCCATTCTAGCTTAATTTAAACTCTTAATCTAGATTTATTTTTGATTCGAAATGTCTTCGACCTGCAGTTTGCATTCTTTGTCCGGCATTTAGGTGAGATTACGAAAATTTTACTTAGGCATCTTTATGTTTCAGCGTATTGAGTAACTTCAACATCATACTTTCTCTTTCTTTTCAATGTAGAAATCTCTTGGTATCCATATTTTTAGAAATATTTTTTTGTCATAAAGGCGTTCGTTTTATTGTGAATTATTGTTTCAAGGACGCGTTTGCTTCCGGAACACGAAACTAAAATTAATTGCAACGGAAATAGTTTAGTGGAAATGTAATAGCAACGGAAATTAATGCAAGTAAAAATTTGATTGTAAGTATAAAAATAGTTTATTTTCTTTACTTATGATGTAAGCGAAACTGTGTTAAGTATTATGCAATTTCAAAGTGATATGTTTTTTTTTGTTTTAATGTGTACTGGTTTATTTTATGTAGTTATCTAATGGTGTTGACAACCAGTCATATTTATAATTTGGTTCAATGTAAAATAATAGCTTGATGAAACGATTTTTCATACTTTTAGTGTTTTCAAACTTTTGAAGGATTATTAAAATTCCTTTTGTTAAATTCATTTTTTAATCTTGTAATGTTAACAGAAACACGTGTGACACGTTATCGGGTATATCTTATTTCTACTATTTTAGCACAAATGAAGTTCGATTTTTTCATTAAACATTTTTGAAGATTTATTAAATAATCTTCCGGTTTTATCCGATCCCATAATTTCTTCATTACGTCCAATGGCAATTATTTCTTTTTACGACAATTTTTTACGCAAAAGTCAGTGGAATGTTATTGAATTTTTTTCGTATATGTATTTTTGCAAACAGCTTCACGACAATTTTTTCTTGTTTTAAGCGGTTTAACAACTGAATATATCTTTAATTTGCAATATTTCTTTTTATATAGCTTTTTGTTATTTCGAAAAATGAAAGGGCTTTACTGTTATGAAAAATTAAAATCTAGTTGTAACCAGCCAGTAGAAAGAAAAATGTAGGAGTCTGTAAGAAGAGAAATTGAAGTGAAGATAGAGGAGGAATGGGCTAGATAAATTCTACGAAGAAAAACGAAAAAAGTGTATCTGGATGGAAAACACTA
>JAUIMW010001062.1:0-13870 GCA_033557785.1 Enochrus cinctus
CATTTTAAAATATTATCGTTTATGCCAGTTTTAAATTGTAATGTACTTAACAACTTTTTCAATGTTCTTACTGATGGGAACATGTTTTGTTGTAGGAAACGATAAACTATGGAACCCCGGTAATAAATAGCTACAGCTAATGTTTTTCAGAGTTCATCGTTTCCCAGCTCCAGTTCGTCCATTATTCCTCAACTGCATTTGAACAAACATCTGGGTAGCCTCGGGAAGATTTTTTTAACAAAGTTTCTTCGTGGTGCTTCTCTTTTACTTTTTCTTTTAATTGCTGTATCTGTTTCTTCATCTTGCATATATTATTTGAGGCCAATCGATGTACTTTGTATATCATCCGTTCATTTTCCGTCAAACTTACAACATCTGAATGTTTAGGCCACGGTAATAACCCAAGATGTCATCAGATAATGGTTTCAACTGTTGCCTGTCCTGGTTCATATTACTTATTTCATCTATTTCCAATGTCAACTTAGTTGTTAGTAGTCGACAGTCAACAGGGACAGTTCCGAATTTCAAAAACTTCCTCCGTCCTTCAGTTATTATATCGTCAAGACGAAAATGGTTTTCACATATTCGGAACTGCTTCTTGTTAAAGAGTGGTTGATTCATAATATCTAGCCATTTATCCCGTACCTCTTCTTTCTGCAGCAGAGAAAAAAAATATACATTTTTCGCATTAATTCCGTTGTAGCTTTTTATATTACAGCCAGGAAAATCACATGACTTCTGTACTCTCATCTAAAAGAACATTACTTTAGTACAAATATTTCCAAAATATTACATTATTGTATTATTTATACATAAATTATCTACAAGTATCCAAGAATTTTTATTTGCAGACCTGCGTTATATACACGTATGGAGATTGTGGCCTATTTTCCTCTAAATCATTGTTCGATAGCAACTTCCATTAGACCACATATATCAAAAGTTAAAAATTTGCTAATGATGATGGTTTTCAATGGGATTTACCAGCGACCGATTATTTATGGAAAATATATCCTATGATATTTAAGAAATTATAAATGACGGTATTAACAAATAGGTAATATTAAACAATACTTACTTTGGATAATATTTGGATGTCTTCAAATAAATTTGTTATACTTAAACGACCTTTTCCTATGAGCTTCGGAATTAAAAGATATTTTAGCATTTAGGATTTAGTTTTTTTCCAGGTTAATTTTAAATTGTTTCTTCTTAAAAAAGTTTCTTTTAAAGCAATAAAGTTTTATTATCCTCCGTGACGTAAACAAACCCATGGTGACCGTTATTTTCTAAAGAACTGCACAGGCCTTCGCCAAAGCACTTTAAAACAGAGATAGAACATGGTACTTCCATGAGATGTGAGAGAGAAATGTGATTTTGCTGCGATTTGATTGAAAGACAAGCGATCGCCCGCGAAGACTCCAGTATTCAAATGAGTGACATACCGCTGGACTACACAATCAAGTAGTAGACGCAATAGCGAAAGGTGTAAAATAAATATAGAGTGTAGAATACTGTAAAACTCCAGGTCATCCAAGCATGCAATTTCGAAAGTGGCCCCTAACTGCCGAATATTGGTTAAAACTGTATATTATCCTTTGCCGCTTTTATGTGCAGGTTTGTGTAACAGTCGCAAGAGAAGCAATCAAATTATTTATGATTTAGTTGCATCAGAGCAACGACATTTGTCAAGAATCACTAATCTCAATCTAGTTTCAAAAAAGGAACGGAAATTGTTGAAATTTTCTTACTCATGTATGTACGTACTTCTTTATTTACTTCTTTAGTTAGACTGGAATGAGTGGGTTCGCTTAGTCGTTGAATAATGTTATCTTTTTGTGTTTTTTTCCTTTTTTTCTCTGTTTTTGTTGGAAGAGGCGAATTCTTTTGCATAAAATCATTATCTTGTTTTTCTTCTTTTGGGACATCATCGAATATCGTTAATGTTTTATTAGATTGATTCATATATTGATTGAAAAGTAATGATTTTTCTAATTTTTGATTTTTAATGGATATTTTTTTCTTGCCATGTTTGTAATAGTTGTATATATTCCATTTATTTTTTGTGTCAAGTACGTCTTCCGTTGTTGTTATTAAAACTTCTGGCTCCTGAAAATAGATGTATAAAACCTCTTTATAGGTAGAATAAGTTGATAAAGAAATGAACTTTAAGTTTGTTGACTTAAGCAACTGCTTGTACTTTTAAGTATTATATTTGAAGGACGTAAGTGTTGATGTAATTACATAGATTACTGCCCTTAAGAAACATTTCTTTATACTGAGTCATCTTACATTTATAATTGAAGTGTTTACGTTCAGAAATTGTAAACATATGAAATCTGTGTTCTTATTACTATCATAATATGTAATTTTCAAGTGATTAATTTGCGTGTTATGTGTGCATTGTTCGAAGATAAACAGTTTCTCATTAGAAACTACAAATTCATCTTTTATTTTATTAGTTATCCCCTAAAATATTTTAAATCTTCTCAATTGGTTTGCAGTTTATGATTATGAGAAGAAGAGGAAGAAGACGTGACTGCTATTTATCACAATCTTACTAAATTTATTTACATAGTCGCATGCAACCATTGATATCAATGATACAACTTTTTAGGTTGATATTAAAACAAGTTTATACTTAACAGTATATTTATTTTACTGGCATCGTTGGCGAAGGAAATTTTACAACAGTGACAGTAACTGGGTATTCAATTTTTTCAGATTTAGGATTAGTTCTCGTCAAACGTAATCGAGGGTAAACGGGAATATTTGAAGGAGAAGTGTTAGTTTTGGCTACGATTTCATCTATTTTACATGCATTATTAATTAAAGTGTTAACGAAATTTTTGGCCACAGTTTGATTTGGTGTTTTTTTCGTAGGAGGTAAAATTTTTTGTTTTACTAAACTTGTTCTTAGATTTATTAAATGTCGTGTCGTTTCACTCCACCAACGACGGGTTTGAGGCACCTTGCATTGAGATGTCTCTGTTGCGATGCACCGAGGACATTGAGGCACATTACAATTCATCTTTGAATGGAGAGCGGAAGCAACTGTAGGAGCCATTATTCTTTCCATCTGTAAAAGTGGAAATCATAAGATGAACCTAATAAGTAGTTTTTTTCGTACTAACCTCGAAAGTCTTGGCTTTTTTCTTTTTAGGAGTAGGAGTGGGCACGTTTTCTTGCCTCTTAGATCTAACGTTCCTAGCCGCTTTTCCTTTTCCTGAGGCCGAAGAAGTATTTCCAAATAAACCTCGAGCTTCGGCCATTTCTATCATATATTTGTTGTCAAGACTTGTTACCCTTTTTCTCTGCAAAAGAGCTAAAAAACACCCTTCATTGGCTAAATTTAGGCACATTTCTGGATTTGGACATAAATCTGGAATTTGTGGAACATCAAATATATCGGTGTCTGGAATCTAATAAAGTTTTGTTAGTTTTATGAAGGCACATATTAGGAATGTTGCACTTACTACAATATCTTTGAATTCGTCTTCATCGAAACTTTCGATCGATTTTAAAGATGAAACTGAAGATTTTCGTTTCATTTCGTTTTCTTCTTCATCTTCAATTTCTTCGTACAATTCATCAGTGCGTTTTTCATTGTTATTAATTTCTTTATTTTCCTAAAATTGAATAAAAATTAAAATTGATACCTTTGATACTACAAATTGGAAACCAAACAACAAAATCAATTGATTACTCACGGAACCGCTTACAGCGTCAGAGAAAGTTGATGTTAATCGTAACTTTCCCTGAATTTGTGCATGGTGAAGTCGAGCCAATTTATTAATTTCTTTAATAGCTTTTTGTACCATCCCATTATTTTCAGCATCTAGTTCAGAATGTGTTTCGTATAAAATAAGTTGTATCTAAAAAACAAGAAATTTAATATCGTCTATTTTTTTAACGAAATTTTCTTACTTGAGGTCTGGACATAGCGAATTTTAATGTACTTCTTTGCTCATCCAAAATATTAGCCACCCTTTGTTTCCCTTCTTTTGTTTCTTCAGCCTCCGTCAATGCTTCCAACATTGATAGATCACCCCCTCTGCTACAAACCTATTCAATTCTAAAATTATGCATTCTGAATAGAGTTTCAAGTTCTGACATCTCTTACCAAATCAATGGGATCATTGACTGCGGAGTAACTGTTTGGTGGAGTCGCAAATACAGCGACAACTTCTTCCAAATATGAAGCATTAGTCGGTGCGTCTATTAGTCTTTCCGAATATGTATAAATGTTTTTCATGCCTAAATCTTGGAAATATTTGTCGTACTCTTGCTTCCTAAAAATGTTTTATTAGCCAATCTTACAATTTAAAAGTGGTTATAGCTTCTTACTTGTTTCCTGCACTAAACGCCAGAAGTTTATTAATTTTAATGTTTTGTGATAATAATGTGGCTAGGTAAGCTGTTGTCCGTGGAGAATTCACATGGGATTGGATCACACTCCCTTTAAGTTGTAAATCAGATATAATTTTTCCAAAAGTTGCTGGTCCTAAGCAAAATGAACGATCCTGAAATAGAGTTTTATATGAAAACGTTTTATAACGATTTTGCTTGTACTTGCCTGTACTACTATCCTGTATTTTTTGACAAGGGTACTTTGAGCTAAAGATGCTCGGAGCGAAGGATGAAACAATAAAAATTGAGGACAGTGTGTATCCCATTTGAATGTATTTGGTGTTAGTTCATCTTGTTCACTGGCCAAAGTCAAGCCAAGATGTTCTATTATAGCATTCGTGGCTTCTTCCATAGTTCTTAAAACAAATGTTATTACTTTTATGACTATTTTTTTAAATAAAATTACTAACTTCATTTTCTTTATGTTGGCCCAACAACTAAGAGGGTTCTTATCTTCCGAGCTCGTAACTCTTTCATCCTTTAAGTGATGTGGAAGCAAATCATTAAGACGAAGGGCACTGTGCTTGATTCTAATTCTTGATATGGCTGCTGCAATTCTCACTCTATTCTCCCATAATATCTCTTCTAATTCTGTCAAACCAGCATGTGCAAATAACTTTTTCGCTTGTCTAACCACTGATGTTTCTCTTTTCTTAAAACTTCGATGATATAAATCGTATAAAAGTAACCAAATACGCGATTGAGACCCATTGAGCTAAAAAATTATTTGTGCAGCTGAATTGATCTGACCAAACATTAAAACCACAATAATTGTTAAAAAAGTCCAAAACAGTCAGAAGAAATCACGCGTTATATATTTTTTATTTTTTAAATATAAAGATTGGTCAATTTTTTGAATGCATGAATTTTAATTAAAAAATGTGTTTGTGAATTATTAATTAGAAACAATTTGTTGTTTGATTTTCCAATAATCTATAAGTATCTCTGGAAATAACCACATGGATTGTTAAGATTACAATTTATTTACCCTTTGCACGCAACTTAGCCGAAATATTAAGCAAATCTGTAATAATAGTTTTTCGTACTATGTCAGTGATCAGTATACTTTCAATAAAGAGTAATGGCCACAGATTTTATAATATCCGCAGGAGATATACAAAAATAGTTGCTTCTAATAAAACTTTATGGTTTTCTAAAATTGTTATTTCCCATGGTTATAATATCAACAAATTATGATTTATCAAAGATCGACGAGCATATTTTTATCGTGTAACAACATGGTACGTCTACAGACATATTTATAATGACCTTACCTTTTTGTAATTTAAAAAGAATGAAATATCATTTAAGGCCCGATTTAATATTACTTTATCTGAAATGAAAAAGGACTTATGATGATTATTACTTCTTATATAGAAGCAGGTACTTACATCGGAAAACGTCGTAAATAAGTTTGTAAACTCTACGCATTTCCTGTTCATCTTCAAATTGTATTTTAATGGGTGGTGTAGCAAGAAGGCACCCGGCAATGGCGATGTCTTTCACAGTCCATGTCACTGGGCCTGGTTCGTATCCAGCTTCGATTTTAATGATTTTTTCGATGTCGGCTTTACTGCATGATTTTCTTTCGCTGTCTTTCGGTATAATATTCCAATAGTGCAATACTTGCGTACCCTGATCCGGTAATGGGCTCTCCATACTGAAAACAATCAAATACATTTAAAATAATTACTACAAAATAAAGGTTGAATGATACCTAAAATGATTTTTTTCTAATGTCAATGAAGGACGGAAACAACAATAATTTGAAGTTTGAGTAATGTGTGTCAAAATTTTTGAAGTAATCCGTCTTAGATATTTGTTTGGGTGTTAAAAGGTGAAGAAAATCCGAAAAAAGTCATCTGTTCTCTAAGTGTGTCCAAAAAGAGAGTCGCCACATTTGTCTCAAAAGTAAGTCATGTAGCAGCAATTCTTCTACAAGAAAATACATGAAAATACTGAAGCAGTGAAGAGCAAACAATTAAGAGAATGGTCGAATCACTATTAGACAAGTCGCTTAGAATGGCGGTATGTCGGTTGGCTTGTACCAATCATCTCGATGTAAACTGCATACAGAGCCAATCTTTGCCTTTCTTGCTATATCCCTGGCCTTTATTGAGATTTTTTTTGAAGGATCTTTTTTCAGGTAATTTTTTAGGATATTGGCTTTGGCTCTCTTGTCGTATATTTTCTTGACGATTATTCTTTTCCACGCTGGTTCTTTTTTAGCGACGTCGTGTTTCTAGAACAACTGTTGCAACACAATTCAATGCGAGATGTACGTTTCCCAGTTTCCATATCCCTCGAAAAATCGGTAGTATTAGCCTCCCTGTAGGCGTAGTCTACTATGAAATCTGCTGATTTTGATTTTGCTCATTTTGTTGATGTTGTGGACCATCATTTTGAAGTTGATGTTGTTGAGGTTCTTGGTCATCTTCCACCTCTTCCTGTAATGTGGAATCTTGTTGGTACGCGTCCTGATGCTGAAGTACGTTTCTAGTTTCTTTTCGAACGTTGTCCATTTCTTCATATGTTAAGTACTTTTTTTGGATGATGACATTATTACGGTCTGCTATGTCACGTGCATCTCCAGTTGCATGAAGGGAAAATCTCTTTCCTGGTAGTGGATCATCTTGACACTCATTCACGTAGTAGAACGCTCGGGTAACTTCAGTGTTCATCTCTCGAGTTCATTTCATACGTTTGGTATCTTCTCTCCTAACAGCAGTCCTCCCAATAATAGGTTTATGGTCCTTTGCCTTGTCCATTTGTTCCATGTCTCGATTGTTGTGTGAAGCTGTCGTTTGTTGAATGACAGGGGCCCGTCTCCTCTGTTCTCTGCCACCGACGGTTCGCAAACTATGTCCAGGGCAGCGACCCTTATTCTTATCCTTGTCTGTTATTCTGTACCTTGGACCATTCTAATCCGAAGTCCACTTGGATGCAGTTCGAAGCTACTACCTGCTTAATTAACGTTTAACTGGTACGAATCACTGTGTGCAAAAAGTTGGTTTTTGAACGTCATCTGAGCAAAATTTTTTCCTTATCCTAACGTAACATTACACTGTTTATTAGAGTAGACTATAGTTTACATTTCATTGATTTAAGGCGAAAGAAAAGAATTATTAGAGATAAAAGGTTTTTAAAAAGAGCCACAAAGGCGGTGATAACTTGGATAGGTAGAAAAACTGATTTTCTTAACCAGTTATTTAAGAGACTTTTCTAGCGCGTTCAAAAATGAAACGTAGACAAACAGTCACTAAACAAGGTCAGTGACTAAAAATGAGTTGAGGCTGTTATGGTTGATGTGAGCACCTTTTCTAGAAAAGTTCCAGAGGTATTCTTTCATGCTAATGAAATAGATAGAATAATTACCATTTGACTTCTATTTACTGCAGGAAACAAAAAGGATGCAGGGGTACAATGATTATTAATAGGGAAGAAATCAAGAATAAAATTGCACAACATATCGACTCCCTACCCATCTTCTACGATATTGCTTGCGAGTTTGAGGGTATTGCTCCTACTAGATGTAGTTTACGAGCAGAACGGCATTATGTCTCAAATTCAAGTGCCAGACGTATGCTGTGATTATTATGGCCGCTAAAAATTATTTACATCCGCCAACACTTTAATTTAAGCATATATAAATATCAACAGGTTGTTTTTAATTTTTGTGCATTTCACCGAATTTTTTGTTTGTTATATCATATATAACCATTACATTAAAAGTTTATCGTAATAATATGTAATTAAAATTATTTATTAGTAACATTCATTCAACTCACAAGCTTAAGAATTTAGAAAGTTGATGCAATACTTAAAAATTATTTTGTTTCTGATAAAATAAAAAAAAACTGAACTTGAATGAACTAGAAATTATTAAGAAAAATGCATTTGATGACCTTCAAACATTAAATCAATTATTTTAGCTTCAAACCTAATAAAGCACATAGAAAATCATTCATTTAAACATCTCAAAAATTTAGTTTGGCTATAAATTCGAAAGTTTTAATTCTAGTTGATTTGGGAATGTAATGCCAAATATAAGAGGAAGTTATTTAGCAAATAATTCAATAAAAATTTAAGATCGGGTGATTTTACTTATAATTCAAATTTAGAATTTTTAGATCTATTATGTAATAATATATGCCAAATTAATTTTGGGATTCTCCCACAAAATAATCAACTAAGTACTTTATTTCTTAATAACAATAAAATAGAATTTATTCAACCAAACTCTTTTGAAAACTATTCTCTTATTATGGTGTTTGTTTATTTTTACTAATAAATCGTTTGCATTACCTCCCAACAAAAATATTGGATTCTTTAAACAATTTGAATAATATTACTTTTTTTAATATATCTGACAATCCACTTTTGTACTAAATTATACTCTGTCATAAATACAAAAATATTTTTAAACATAGTTAAATGAAGGAAATTTTTGCATCTAAGAAATTTACTTATAACTCTGAAGAATCAAACTACAATTCATTTAGACTTGCACTAGGCACGTATTAAGGGAAAAGTGCCGCCGCCTGGGGAGCGTCAGAGTATGCTTAGCAGCTGGATATGACAGTTTCCGGTTTGGTGGCATGGAACTGAGGGCCCCTATCATTCAACAAACGAAGGCTTCACACAACAATTCATAGACCAAGATTATAAACCTACTCGACCTGCTGGATTGATCGAAAGTGTGTCATCATCGGTGGTGTCCGCTGAAGGGATCATGAACACTTTTTCGACGAATCAGCATGTACTAGGATTACTGAAGACCATCGTTAACGTGAGACAGCGAGCCTTACTGCAATATTCTGAGAAAATTCCTAGGAGAGGATCAAACGGTCGGGATGAATTTCCCTCTTCGCATTCGAACCGCACCTCTAATTACAGTGGTCGGTAAATTGTATGTCAAGAAGTGTATTAATTCGATAATAATAATTATAATTCTTTATTAATACCTGAAACTACAACCATAGCATGTCACAAAAGAACATAAAAAAGTAAACATATAAGTATACATATATATTGCAAGTATCATGATTGTTAAAAGAGAAATTCCACTGTATTGAATGCTTCCGCCGCCAGAAACCTCCTCAACTCTATCCTAAACCTGAACTCATTGATATACTTGATCACTTGCTGAATCTTGACATGTATTAGTTAACTTAATGGTTAACGTAAAACACTTTTTAAAAGGTATATTTTGTGAATTGATAAAGACTAATTTCTTTGATTACAAAAACACTACATGAGTAGTAAAACTGAGTAACAAGCATAATATAATGTAGTTCATCAAAAAACATCCTATAATTAATCTATTTGAAAAGACGCCTTCAATTACCTCTGTTTCGCTGGTGTTGGTGCTGTTGACGAAGATAATTATGACGGCTTTTCTAATACAAATGATTTTGAAGACGACGGCAGAGAATACTGTTTGGTACCACACGTTACACTCACATTGTCGTCACATTCTTGTGGCCTTAATTTATTTTCACGCTGTACTGCGATCCTCAAGATATTATGGCAATTTTCAATATGGTTACATAATTTACATTTTGTTTTTATCACAATATTTTTCGAGAACTTTACAAAAAAACTATAGATGACAAGAAGTTAATTTGGTATTTTATAATCCTCCCTACAGTAAAAGCATATTTATTTATTTATTCAGAATTACTTGAATATTATACTAATCTAAACCTTTAACTAGACCTTTTTATAATTAGCATATTCTACATCCACGAGCAACCCATTCACCCAAATCCAAAGCATTAACAAAGCAACATCAAACAAAAAATGACTAAAGGAATTAGCCACAAAACTATTAAGCACAGTGGGGCTCCCTTCAAAAATATCACACTTCGATTGAATGCTGTTAATAAACAACATACATGCTCTATCTAGTGGAAACATTCTAGAGAAATTCGTCCGGCAATGCCTCAAGTGAAACGTCATACAAAATACTTATATAGAAACAGGACGGATGTTATTTTCCGAATATTCACTACCTTGAATATTAACATAACTGAAACCATTCGAAATCGAGCCAAAACATAGTTGTAAAAACTTAATAAACTTCTTTTGGACTCTCTCTAGAGCATTAAAAAATACGGTGAGTCACATCAGATAAATTTCGCATATTGCGGTACAAGAAACCCAAGGTGGCAATAAGAGAGTATACATCATGAATGTACACTTGTCCGCATTAATAGTCAATCAATGACCAATCCATGACCCGATCCAAGTCACCCTGCAGCCGTCCAACGGCCTCCACTTTCCGGACTTCAGTAAAAATCTTTACAAACAACAAAAACAGCAATGGGTCCAAGTTAGAACCCTGAGGATTACCTGATGTTTGAGTGTAACACCCAGAACTAACGTTATTGTAATAGAAATAATGGATAATGGCCTTCAAAAATCGTGAGTTATAGTCGTCTCTATTTTGAATTTTTTTGCAATTTTTCACTTTTTATACCTCTGGAAAGGCGTCTTTTGCTTGCTTCCCCGATACATCCAAAAGATATTGGGTCTTCTTCCATTTTCACTTTTTACCTCCGCAACTCAAATGAAAATTTTAAAAACCTTAAAAATCCGCCGCCTACCCTTAAATTTTAAAATTTATAACTTTTACTGTTTTCCCAACAAGGGAATTACAATTGCGTTTTTAATAAATCGCAAATACTGCAATGAATTTACAAATTTCAGTTAAAAAATCGGTTATTTAATCGTAAAAATGTCTCGCTTAAAGATATTTAACGTTTATTTTTTTTATTAAAACGTATCGTAGAGCGGGACAGCAATTAATAATAACATTTTAAATATAAATAAGCACTTATTCATACCCCTGACAGCTACTTTGAAATGAAAATAAAGCTGAGGACGAAAGTGATATGCGACAATTTCGAATCACGCAAAATTTAGACGCACGCAAAGTTTTGGCGTGCCGAAGAATATCTAGCATTAAATACGTAATCAGAAACCGAAATTGTATTTTAATATATACCCACAACTGAGAGATGGCCATAAATTATTAACCCTCTTTTGTAGTCACGAATTACGTCCTCTACATTGGGACTACTCGGCCTATAAAATTATTGGTTCGAATTCAAATATAGTATATAGGATACTTATTGTAAAAAAATACTCTTCACCTTTTGGTTTTCTTTATTTACTAAGGAACATTACATAAACTGAGAAGTTCTTGAGATTTCTTTGAATAAAGTAGCCATTTATTTTGGCAATGGCTTTATTGCTTTTTAGTTTACTAAAGAAACTGAAGTGTTTATATAGAACAAAGTTTAAAATCCCGATAGTGTAAAATAAAAAAATACACACTTGAAATTTTTCAAAGAACTATATATATTACTGATGTCATTTTGTGTAACAAACAGTAATATTTTATCAACAGTTTCTTGAATTTTGCTGAAGGGGGAGGATGATATTGTTTAATTCTTTTAATACAATAATTGGCATTTATATTATCTATACATATGTTGTTATTGTTTCGAGTGAAACAAGAAACGTGTTATGGAACTATATTGCCTGTTGGTATTGAGCTTATTTTAATGGCAATAAGAATGATGGAGTGGTTGTACTTGTAAGTTCGAAATTATATTGTAGTATTAATGTTGTCACTGTGGATAATTTTAGGTTCTTGAAAGTATCAGTTTAAAGCAATAGTGAGACTTTAGCAGTGACGGGAATTAATAAATCCCGACCATGCGACTTATTGCTTTTAGGTGATATGAACATAAACATAAACCTGACGCTCATGCTGACCAAATAGGAATTCAATCATTATTTTTGTGTTCTTGCTTGTTACATACAATGCAGCTAGTGAAACGGTAAATCATACCGCTTAAAATAACACCCCTTTACTCCTGTAAACACGTGCCTAAAAAGAATTATAGAAAGATACAATGAAGTAATAATTTCTGGCCTTATTATTAACGTAGGACCATCACATTATTATTATTTTTTGTCCAAAATTATGAGTTCTATGCGCTGGTGGAGTTTAAAATTAAATACAGATGATATTAGTGCTCTCTTGACAAGCTGATGATATGTCGTCGAAATGAAAATAATTTTTTGTTGTTGCCATCGCCTTAAATTGCATTCTGTTACGCTAAACTTTTTAACAGCCAAAAAGGTGTTTAGTGTTTCTGCTTCTCTCATTACCCTTAATTGCAAATTAGTACCATAGGATCTTCTAATTCCTTTGGGAAATTGATTTTTTTTTTGCTTTCTTGTTAATTACAAATTAGCACCATAGGATCTTCTAATTACTTTGGGAAATTGTTTTTTGCTTGTTGCAGTTCAAAGTTATTGTTCATATTAAATAGGTTAATAAAGTTGAAACTGCACTAAATTGACTATATACATGAACTAAACAGAAAAAGTTGTAGATGTGCGCCAGCTAGGTAAAGGATTGTGACTAATAATGCACGAAAATGCTCAATAATCGAAGGTACGAATACAAGACGACCCTTGTTTTTTTTATGATATTTCGGAGAAAAAAACCTCATCTTATATTCGGGTCTACTTTGAGTATTAAAAAAGGTAATGAATTTTGTTTGTTCATAGTTCATCGTTCAGTAGTGCTTTTCTAGTCAATGTTTTATTTCTATCATTCCACCTTGCGTCTTAGTATTTACTTCTCTCCAATCCTTTCCTTGTACGATCAGATCCGTGCCGTCAACATTATTGCCATGTTTGTTAAATCATTCGTATATTTTAGGAATAACGGCGGGCCTAAAACAATGTCTTGCGGCACACCATCCCTAACTACCTTTGGTGAGCAATGGTATCTGCTTTCACGTAATTGTATTCTATTTGATAAATATTGTAACGAACGATTTCCGACCGGAGAACACTATGGAAACGCATCGAAACTCTAGAAATTCTAGAAATCGAATTTGCGAGAACCATGACCACTATTTAAAGCATCACAGCGGACCGAGTCAGTTAGTCAGCTGGACAGACGCATCGAGTTCGCCGAAGTAAGGTCGGAACAGTGGCGTGCCTTATAAATATTCACCGCGTCGTGCTATTATAAATAGTAGCCAGTTTCATTGATTTTATTTATTGTAAATAGTTATTCGTGTAAATAGTCGTTAAATATAAATTTTAATTAAACAAACTCTTTTATCTGCCCCACGAACGTAACAATATCTTTCTAAGAGTTTTTTTGTTATACCTCGAATTCCTATTTTTTTGTAATTTATTTATTTGTTCGAATTGTTATGTTGTTATTTCATCGAATGCGGGTGTCTACGCACCACAGATGGACATCGGACTGAATTGTATTACCGAGCACGAGGTGCGGAACAAAATTTGCCAACTAAATGTAAGCAAGGGTGCTGGCGTGGACGCGATCTCCCCGTCTTCGTGCGTGGCTGTGTGTCGTCATTGGTTACACCGTTAACTATAATATTTAATCAGTCCTTGAAAACAG
>JAUIMW010001063.1:0-13870 GCA_033557785.1 Enochrus cinctus
ATCAGCGCTTCTAAACTTGTTCTCTTAATGTTTAATAATTTTTTCTGGCCTTATTGTTAACGTGGGACCATCACATTTATATTATTTTTTTGTCCAAAATTATGAATTATTTGCACTGGCGGAGTTTGTTGGTATCGAATAGAATGAGGCGGTATAGTAAAAATCCTATATTAGAATAGATTTAAAAGCAACATGTACCTTTCCAATTCCCTCTTTCTTTGTTAAAAATAAAAATTTGTAAACATCCGTATGCTGAAATAGTGTTCACCTATACGCTCCCGAAAAGACCGGCCTGTCTGCCCCTCGTATTTACACAAAAACAAGTCAACGAATAAGCGCCACTTAGGTGAATATAAGAAATAGGGTCCTTATTACGATCCAGGGCAATTTGTGGCTAATTCTAAAGTTAATCCCAATAAGACGATTTAAGGTGTTGTGAATGACCATCATATCTCCCCGTAAAACACAAAAAATATAATTGATGTACCTGGACCAGAAAAGGATACTAGAACCATTATCAGAAAACAAGAAAAACTTGAGAAATATCCAATACTTGAGCCATCAGGTTCAGAGTAAATGTCACCATTAAAAACGAAAAAGTTCGAAAAGACAAACCGAGAGATCAATGATGGCTTGAGACTCTTCATCAGAAAGAACAGAAGAACACAAAAAGCTAGCCAAAGTTAGTTTATGAGTATAAGAATTGGTGAAACTGACAATGGGTGGAGATACCAGTATTATGAATCATAGGTAGGTCATAGACACGAGGAGTTAGAGGGTTCATAGCAATGACTTCATAACAACTCCTAAACAATTTTAGATGAGAATAGGTCTTGACAACAGTTTTTTTACAAAAATATTTAATAGAAGGGTCGAATTCCAAATAAGAAAAACGATTCAAATTCAAAAAGTCTGTTAAAATAAAACGGCTTTCGAAACAATCAAGTCAAAATTATGAACTTTAGTAGTGACGAAGAAGAAGTTTCTCAACCTGCTGATAAATGGTTAATTAAGACGGAAAACGTTACACCTTCAATGTTTTATTATCAACAATAATAATTACGTAGATAGTGGAATACCTAGAACTATATAGATGGCAATGTATCTGGAGGACATTCCATGTGTGCCAGACACAGTGATGGTTTTTTTATTGTCAGATAATATCTCTATCTTGAAATAGAATGAAAACAACATAAAACATGGACACATTTGGAAAATGCTCTTCTAAATTTAATCAAACAGTAATAATTAGGAAAATTCCTATTACTATGAAATTGCTAATGTACCTGGAGACCCCAATGTCCTTCTTTTATGTTATTTTTATTCTATTTCAACCAAGTAATGTTACTGATTTTTAACAATAAAAGCTACCAGGGGGTGCTTTTATTCTAGTTAAAAATCTATGTATATTGACTTTTAGGTGCTTTTAAGTACTATTTTATCTACTGACTTTAAAAAAACTAAAGGACTATTTTCAAAAAGAAAAATTAAATATAAATTACGAGTAGATATACATACAGTTGCGGAATTAAAAAAGCCTTATACACAATTTTAGTCCATAGAATCTAATTGCTCCTTATTTCAAAGAACTCACATATATACTCCGTTTGATGAATGATAAGGGTTGGGGCGGAAATAGGAAAAACTGATCACAGACAACCCCACAAGAAAAACTAATCATAAAGACGTTATATGTATGAGAACGACAGATGCAAATATATTTGTCTTGATACTGCTGTCGACATACGACTCACATTTCAAATGGACGACCAGAAGACGAGGAAATTGAACTCACTTCAGATTACACTTTAAAAATATTTTAAATTAATAATAACAGTGTTTACCTAAGATTTTTTCCACGAATCTCAAAAATCTGTTGTGTTGACAACATATTATTTTATAGATTTTTCCTATTAATTCTTTAGAAAGTCTAAACAAAAGTTAAACTTTACAATCAGCTAAAATGACTACATTGATTTTACTTGCTGCTTGCTTAATACATCATGTAAAGTTGAAGATCAGGTAACTTCACTTGTCACAATGGTCTCGTCTATGACTACTGCACAGTCGCTCAATCACTAAATCAATTTATTATTGGATTCATGTTACAATAAGTTTAAGTAAAGCGACCTTTTACTCGACCATGTCCAGTGACTAGACTAATGAGTATGCTGAGTTCTCTTTATTTGAGGTTTAATAGTTCTTCCATTTTGATGATTTGGAAGGAAATTTGAAACTAATTTTATACTACCAATTGTGATAACAAACTGTTTAAACATCGTTTAGATATTTCAGTTCGCTTAACTGACAAAGTAACATGACCAATGAACGTCTTTTTTAAAAAACGATCGTCCACGACAATAAAAACGATGCGGATTTGACTCCGTGTGGATTAGATTCATATGCTTTGGAAATGACGTCAGAAATATCCATTAAACGGAACATAGGTCTATTATATGTTACATATGATATTCTTTTGTAGTGTCAGTCAAATACCCAAAGTCATAATTAATTTTGACATTGGTTAATTTAAATATGACAAGTATGTCAAAAGTAAAGTACGATTAACCCTTAAACAAATAATGTTATCAAGATTTTTTTTAATATAAATTTGAAATAATTAGTGTATTCGAAAACCTTCCTTGTCCATCAGTCAAAAATCTAAGAAAATTAAAAGTAATTCCCAAGCTTTTGATCAACGTTGTGATCTTCTTCAAGAGGAAAAATCACTTTTGATTTACTTATACCCATTTTATAAATTAGAAATACTTAGATGACAGTGTACCTGGAGGGCTACAGGGCCAAGAAGATATGGCATTTCTTTTTAGGTACTGCACTAATTATTTTATTATTATTCTTTGATTAAATTATAGTAAACGAAGAGTATTTTCTAGATTTTGACTATAATTAGAAGCACGTAGATAGCAGTGTACCTGGAGGACATTCCATGTCCCCCAAACCCCCTGGAGACCGGCGCACATGGAATGTCCTCCCCCCATCTACATGCTTTTAGGTACTCCTACTATGTAATTATTATTGTTCATAATAAAAAACATTGAAGCTGTAAAGTTCTCAGTTTTAATTAACTATCATCATCAGGTTGAGAAACCTCTTCTTAATATCATTGCTAAAGTTCGTAATTCTGACTTGGTTGTTTCGAAGACCGATCAGGAGAATTGTTTAGTCATTCTTCCTAGGCCCGTTTATATTAGCAAGGTAACTTGCTTTTCTATTCACAAGAATGACATCCCCATCCGACTCGTTAACAGTTTCACCAACTCTTTTTTTTTAACAATACAAGAGGTTCTGAGGGACTTGGAATGTCCTCCAGGTAAATAGTATTGATATCGATCGGTATGAATCTAATTTCTTTTCGATTTTTCAAAAGCTTTTTTTTTTCAATGATTGCAATTAGTCAAGAAAAAGGCGCTGTTGAAGAATTTTTCGAAATTCCAAGTGGTTATTCGTAACTATACTTGGCAAGGATAGATAAGAACAAACAAGGATAAAATTACGCTCTAAATGATTAGCGTGCAAGGATGACATTATTTTTAGTGTTATTTTTCCAAAAAAGCTAACTATTATGAATATAAATGGAAATATTTGTCTTGGCAAGGAATATGAAATCCTTGGAAGGACTAGGTCTAGGATTAATGTTGGATTGTAATTTACGTTTTAGAACTCATGTAGGAAGGTTGATTCAGAGGGCTTACTTTATACTAAAGATTGTAATATCAATTTAAAATTTTATATGCTTATAGGCGTTTTATAATATTTCGAAAAAATCTTTAATTACCTTTTTTGTTTCATATTTTAAGTATTTTTTTTTAAATTGCTTTTGTAAAAATATTTTGAATAAAATTAATTTTTTTTACGTTTTAAAAGAAATTTCCTTGCATAATTTGTTAGAAATTCATTCATATTCATTATAATATAATTTATATATTTATTTTTCGTTGTCCTTTAATCCTACAACTAATATAATTAATATAAACACTAGTTGAAAAATGTTCTCATCAACCAAAAAATTATAATTTTTAAAATTTTGACTAATAGATATACTTAACAAGAGTAAACAAAGTAAAATTACAAGTGCAAGGAAGTTGCATTAGATTGGTAAGGACAATGGTAATATTGACAACGTATTTTTAATTAGTGGTCCTTCTATTGTTATTTATTCTGTTTTCAAAATTTATTTGTTATAATGACAGAACAAAAAATTGTTTTTCTTCTTGACCTGTTTTTCGTTGATTTTAGATCTTGCCTTTTTTCCTTTTCTCTTCCACAATTTTTAATATATAATAGTATCCAGTTCGTGATGTGCACAATAATATAAGGTGTTTTATTGCTATATATAGTTTATACATAGAAGTGTGTAAACTATATACGGAATTTTAATTTTTTAGTAGTGCTGAAAGTACCATGGTTCATTGTACCAAAAAAAAGAAAAATTAAATATAAATTAAATATTTATAGATAGGTTTGTGTGCAAACTGTTTATTTATTTTTACAACAAAAGAATGACCACCAGAGTGATTACTGTATACTTGGAGGACATTCCATGTTCTTTTCTGTTTGTTTGTCTCCTTTTTATGTTGCTTTTAAATCTATTCTATGGTGAAACTTAATGTTGGCCAGAATTTCTTTCAGTTCAACGACAAAGTGTATCAGATGGAAGAAGGCTTGCCCACCACCACAGACATAATTATACCAGCAGATTCGTTCCACAATGAATCGCAAAAATCAGCATCTTTACATATACATAAAATGTGTTTAGTGTTCAGAAAAAAGAATTTGAGAAGGAAAGAAATACATTAAAACGGATAGCAAATTTCAACATTACTTTAACATTAAAGACAAAGAATACAATACACAGCCAATTGAATAATGCAAAGGATAGAACGGATAAATTGAAGAAAAGTGGAGTGCATCAGTTGTTTTGCAAGGACTGTGAAGCTAATTATGTGAGAGAAACGGGAAGAACTTTGGAACAAAGAATAAAAGAGCACAAAAAAGACAAAATTTTTCAGCTTTTAGTAAACACATATATGCAAATGGACACAACATGGATGAAGAAAAAACGAAACTAATATACAAGAAACCCAAAGGAATGAAATTAACAATATTAGAGAGTTTTAAAATCGATAAATCAAAAAAGAAATACGGAAACATGTGCCTAAAGGAACACACAGAACTCACATTCAAACCACTTTACAAGCTCTTGCAAGGAAATACGAACCCATCTATTGTTATTTAAAAATGCAGTTTTAATTTTGTTTAAATTTTAACTTCTAAGTTTAACATCTGTAATTTATAAAAATTTATTTATAGTATTATTGAGAATTAAATTTTTTTGTAAGATGCAGTGGTTGGAGTTGAAGTGTAACTTAGCCAGCTGTGAGTGTCTTTTTGGTACTAATTTTATGTTTATTGTGCAAATAAAGTAATGTTCATTGATTTTTACAACAAAAGAATGACCACCAGGTCTAATGGATACTTCAATGTCTTTCCAGACACTTTTCTGTCTGTTTTCTTTATATGTTGCTTTTGAATCTATTCTAACATAGGATGTTCACTATATTTTATCAGATAGTTTGGTTATTAATTTAGCTAAATTACAAGTGTTTTTAAGATTTTTAAAATATATTATAGTCTTTTTTTTAAATATAATTAAGGTTGCATTTATGCACTATTTATGTTATTATTATTGTTTGATTAAATTAAAATAAATGAAGAGTATTTTCTAGGTTTTTGACTATAATTGAAAGTATGTGGATGGCAGTGTGCCTGGAGGACATTCCATGTCCCCCAGACCCCCTGGTGTTCCTTTTTTATGTTATTTTTATCATATTTTAACAAAGGGATGTTTATTCATTTTCAACAAAAAAAGAGGAGCCATCATGTCGTCCAGGTACACTGCCTTTTATGTGCTTCTAGCTACTGTTTAAAAGATGTAGTCCTAGTTTATAATAAAAACACATTCAAAGTGTAACATTTTCAGTTTTCATTGACCATCATCAGGTTGAGAAACATCTTTTTAACATCATTGCTAAAGTGTTGTCTGTCAGCGAAGGAGGTAATTTGAATGATTGAATTAGTTGTGATTCTTTGAATTTTTTTAGAGGTCTTGGTTTTGGTTAAGTGTTATTTATTACAATTTTTAATTTTACGTTGTTTCTCGTACCAGAGGTTCCGAGAGACTTGAGATGTCCTCTAGGTAGTACTTTCAAATAAGAAAAATTAAATATTAATTAACTATTCATAGATAATGGTTTGTTATGCAATTAAAGTACTGTTTATTGATTTTACAACATAAGAATGACCACCAGAGTGTCTGATAGATTATTGAGTACGTAGAGGCCATTTCATGTCCTTTCATGCACTTTTCTGCCTGTTCTGTCTATATTAGACAGAATGTTTACTATATTTTACTAGATAGCTTAGTTACTAATTTAGTGTTTTTAAGATTTTTAAAATGTATTATCGTCTTTTTTTAAATTAATTAAATGAATTGAACAATATAAGAAGAACCAACAGGGGGTTTCGAGGACATGGAATGTTTATTCTGTACTAAAGCTTCTTCGTGAGAGTAAGCTACTTTCATCAAGAATATTGAAACTTTTTGTTTCAGATTTTATATATTTTTTTTAAATTTTTTTAATAATTTTTTATATTTTTAAATGAAATTTCCTTTAATATAAAATAATAATTTTTGTGTTATTTTTTCAAAAGAAGCTAACTGTTATGGATGAAAATGAAAATATTTATCTTAGTAAGAAATAAGATTGTTTCATCTTGTACTTCACAAGAATAACAAGAAAGACACCATAAATAACACACAAAAATAAGCTTAAAAAATATAAAAAATGAAGAATAATAAGGATAAGAAACTAGCTCCTGGAAGCTTCTTCAGCAAAAAGAATGAGAAGGGAGTAATGTGAATGATAGAAGAGATTTTTAACTAAAATTAGAAATACGTAGATAGCAGTGCACCTGGAGGACATTCCATGTCTCTCAGACCCCCTGGTGTCCTTCTTTTATGTTGTTTTTATTCTATTTCAACTGATACTGATTTTCTAACAATAAAAGAAGAACCACCAGGGGGGCTGGGGTAAATGGAATATCCTCTAGGTAGATTGCGTTCTATGTGCTTTTAAGTACTTTACTATTTACTAATTTTAAAAAAATTGAAGGCCTGTTTCCAAGAAAGCAATAAAGGGATATTTACTGGATTAAGCAACAAAAGAAAAACTACTAAAAGGTCTATTAGTAGAGAGATGGTATATATTCCAGGTGCATTGCTATAAATGTGTACCTGGAGGACATTCCATGTCCCCCAGACCCCCTGGTGTCCTTCCTTTTTGTTGTTGATTGATTTTTTTAAGAATAAAATATATGCTTTTAGATACTCTACTATTTACGTTATTATTATTGTTTGATGAAATTAATAAAACGATATAATTGTTTTTAAAAACAAAAACAAACAATTTAAACAAACACGACACTGTGTATAATGAAAGAACTGTAACTCCTCTTATTTTGGACAATCATCACAATTACTAATCTTAGACACAGAACACAATTTTAATAAAAGATTAATTATTGAAATCGAAAATATTAGTAGTAGTAGTTAATTGATTTTTTAACAATAAAACAGGGACCACCAGGGGTTCTGGGTAATAGATAGGGAAATATCTTAATGTAATAGGTATTTCCCTATCTACGTAATTATTATTGTGTAATTGAATTTAGAAGAGTATTTTCCAAGTTTTTAACATACGAAGATAGCAGAATACCTGTAGGACATTCCATGACTCCTAGACCTTTGGTGTCCTTCTTTTATGTTGTTTTTAAATATATACGGATGGATGGAAGGGATCTAGATACACTGCCTTTTACGTGCTTTTAGTTACTCTACTATCAACGTAATTATTATTGTTTGATTAAAAAATCTGTTTAAAGAATGTAGTCCTAGTTCATCGTTTCACGTTCTGTTTTTTTTTAACACTAAAAGAGGAACTCTTTACTAATTTAAAAAAAATGTAAGGCCTATTTTCAAAAAAGATAAATTAAATATAAATTAAATTTTTATAGATAATGGTTTGTTGTGCAAATAAGTACCCTATTTATTGATTTTTGCAACAAAAGAACAACCACCAGAGGGTCGGATAGATTACTGTGTACTTGAAGGTTCATGTCCTTTCATGCACTTTTCTGCCTGTTCTGTCTAATATAGAATGTTTACTATATTTTACAAGATAGCTTAGCTACTAATTTAGTGTATTTTTGTAAATATAATTAAGACTGCAGTACAGTACATCTGGATCACATTCTACAAGTCTCGTAGACTCTCTTGAAGTCCTTCTTATATATTGTTTTTTTTTATTATATTTGAAGAAATGTTTACTCACTATAACACAAATTGTTAATTGGATTTGAACAAATAAATAATATTTTCAAATTTTTTTTTAATATGAATTAGAAATTAGTTGTATATTAGTGTATCTGAAGACATTTTTCTATTGTTATTTTTTTATTATATTTAAATAAAGGGTAATTTTATATGCTTAAAGGCGTTTTATAATATTTCAAAAAAATCTTTTATTGCCTTTTTTGTTTCATATTTTATTTCTTTTGTAAAAAAATTTTGAAAAAATTAAAAAAAAATATTTTTAAATGAAATTTCCTAGCACAATTTGTTAGAAATTCATTAATTTTCATTATAATATAATTTCTTATTGAATAAAAATGTATTGCTTATTTCTTTTGTCCTATAATCGTTTATTTTCTCACCAAGCTTTCACCAAAAAATGACAATTTTTTTTTATTTAACCAGAATTTTTTATCAGCATGGTTCATTATAGCGATCATCCTATTAAATTGTTAGATAGCATGACCCCCAGACCTCTTGGTGTTCTTCTTTTGTGTTGTTTATATTCTATTTCAACAAAAGGAAGAACCACGAGGGGGTCTAGGGGACATGTAGTGTCCTTTAGTTAGATTGCCTTTTACGTGATCTACTATTTACAAATTTAAAAAAATTAAGGAAATTAAACATAAATTAAATATTCATAGATAATGGTTTGTTGTGGAAATAAAGTACTGTCTATTGATCTTTACAGCAAAAGAATGACCACCAGAGGGTCTGATAGATTACTGTGTACTTGAAGGGCACTCAATGTCCTTTCAGACACTGTTTGTTTGTCTTTTTTTTATGTTGCTTTTAAATCTATTCTTATATAGAATGTTTATCAGATCGCTTGGACATTGATTTAATTAAATTAAAATATATTATAGTCTTTTTTTCTAAATATGATTATTGTGCATCTGAAGCAGATTTTATTGTCCACCAAACTCGATGATATTCTTCTTTTTTTTGTTATTTTTTATACTATTCAAATAAAGGGATGTTTACTGACTTGAGCAACAAAAAAAGAACTACCATAGGGTCTGGGGTACATGAAATGTCTTCTAGCTATCAAAAGTAATTCTCCAGCTTTCGATCAACGTTAGATATTTGAGAATAGGACAAATAACAATAGAAGAGTAATTAAAAATAAATTGTCAATCGTATTATTATCCTTACTAATCTAATACAATTGTATCTTTATCAAGTATAAGGATAATAGTTAGCATTATAGTTATCTTTGTGAAGTACGAGATGAAACATTTTTGCTGAAGTTTTTCCAACGATGTCATATTCCTTATCAAGACAAATAGTTCCATTTTTATCCAAGATAGTTTCTTTTGGAAAAATAACACTAAAAATAATATTATTATCCTTGCACGTTAACATTATGGAGCGTAATTTTATCCTTGTTTATTCTTGTTAAGTATAACTATCCTCGTTAACCCTTCAGATTCAAAACCACACTCAAGCCTGCTCCTTCATAATATAGCTCTTAACAAAACTGATCGTAGAAGCATTTATGAAGAGATTACTTACATAAATTTAAAAAAAAATGGAAAAGTGTAGGCCCCAAAAGTGAACCCTGTGGGACGCCAGAATGAGCTCAATCAAATGATACCATTTGGATCAAATATGATTATAATAATTTTAAGGCATTATAACATAATCGTCGTGTCTACGTACAAACCATCCAACTAATTGTCATTAAGTGTGTTACTCTAGCTGGTCGAGTAACGTGCGAGAGGTATTAATCTTTCGAAGCCAATTTTTAATATATATTGTAGTCTTTTTTAATATAATTAAGATTGCATAAATTTCATCCCCATTACAACAAATTATCGGTCGAATTTGAACAAATAAATATTTTTTTTATATAAATTAGAAATACTTAATGAACTTGTAGACATTTCTTGTCCACCAGACTCGATGATGTTCTTCTTTTGTTGTTATTTTTTATTCTATTCAAATAAAGGGATATTTACTGAGTCTTCTAGCTATCAAAAGTAATTCTCAATTTATATTTTTGAAATACTTATAGATGTGCTTTACAATGTAAGAATTGTAACTCCTCTTATTTTGGACAATCATCACAATTACTAATCTTAGATACAGAACACAATTTTCATAAAAGATTAATTATTGAAATATTAAAGTAATTAAAATCGAAAATATTAGTAATTTTAAAAAGATACACTTGAATTAAAAACGTAGATACTTCCTAGTATATATTTTTTATGTTGTTTTTAGTATATTTCAACGTAGAAATGTTAATTGATTTTTTAAAAATAAAAAAGGACCACCAGGTCTGGGGAATATAGAAATACATTTAATTATTATTGTGTAATTAAATTTAAAAGAGTATTTTTAAGATACGTAGATAGCAGAATACCTGTAGGACGTTCCATGATTTCTAGACCTTTGGTGTCTTTATTTTATGTTGTTTTTGAAATAGGGATGGATGGAAGGGATCTAGGTACACTGCCTTCTACCTGCTTCTAGTTATTCAACTATCAACGTAATTATAATATTATTCTTTGATTAAAAAAAAACTGTTTAAAGGATGTAGTCCTAGTTCATCGTTTCACGTTCTGTTTTTTAACAATAAAAGAGAGTCCCTCTTACTAATTTAAAAGAAATGTAAGGCCTATTTAAAAAAAAAATTAAATATTTATAGATAATGGTTTGTTGTTCAAATAAAGTACTGTTTATTGAATTTACAACAAAAAAATGACCACCAGAAGGTCTGATAGATTACTGTGTACTTGGAGGCCTGTCTGTTCTGTTTAATATAGAATGTTTATTATATTTTAACAGATAGCTTAGTTACTAATTTAGTGTTTTTAAGAATTTATTATAGTCTTTTTTTTAATATAAGATTTTTTTTAATATAATTTAGAAATACTTAGTGTATCTGAAGACACCAAACTAGATGATATTCTTGTTTTGTTGTTTTTTAATCTATTCAAATAAAGGTATGTTTACTGAATTGAACGATACAAGAAAAAACATCAGGGAGTTTCGGGGATATGGAATGTCCTCCAGGTATTTACGTGTTTTTCGGTAATCGGTTAAATTTAATTAAATATAAAATGTAGTAAAGTTTTTTTATAATATAAATAACAAATAATCAAAAAATGATTAAAAAAGTAAAAAAATCTAATGAAATCATAAGTTTTAATTCAAATATAAAGTTGTGATCTTTTTCACGGGGATGGCAGTTTTTATTAATTTTCAACGAAGAGCTGTTGCCTGATTTTTAACTATAAGAAAAGGACCATCAGGGGTCTGGGGGACATGGAGTATCCCTCCAGGTACCCTGCCATCTCCTAAGTACTCCACTATTTATGTAATTACTATTTTAAAGATTTTTATCTAAAACTAAAAGCATGTAGATATTAGTGTATCTGGAAAATATTCCAGGAAATTCTCTGATTTTATAAGATTTTTAATTTTTTTAATTAATTTTTAGATAATTTATTTAAAATCAAATATATCCATTTTATTAGGATTGTTTAGTTTTCATATGGGATAATTGATTAAGAGGATTTATTCTGTACTAAAGTTTCATGATAATAAGCTACTTTCATCAAAATTCAAGTAAAGAAAATCTTGCTACCACGCACAAGACTTTAGTGTTTTATGTGGATCTACTATGAAGTATCATGTATTTATGTACTAGCAAAATAAACTATATATAGATATAGATATAGATCCCTGTCTGTCTGTACCTTTTTAAGAAGTATTTGAAATATCAATTAAAAATTTTATGTTTTTAGGAGTAGTATGATATTTAAAAAAAAATTTAATTGCCTTTTTGTTTCAGATTTTATATATTAATTTTTTTTTTTGGAAATTTTAAATGAAATTTCCTTTAATATAAAATAATAATTTTTGTGTTATTTTTTCAAAAGAAGCTAACTATTATGGACGAAAATGGAAATATTTATCTTAGTAAGAAATAAAATATCCTTGCAAGGACTTCAGCAAGATTGTTTCATCTTGTACTTCACAAGTATAACTATAATGTTAACTAATATCCTTGAGAAAGATATTATAAATAACAAATAAATTTAAAAAAATATATAAAAAAATTAGAAATACGTAGATAGCAGTGTACCTGGAGGACATTCCATGTCCCCCAGACTCCCTTGTATCCTTCTTTTATGCTGTTTTTATTCTATTTCAACATAAGGATGTTAACAGATTTTCTAACAATAAAAGAAGAACCACCAGAGGGCCTGAGGTACATGGAATGTTCTCTAGGTAGATTGCGTTCTACGTGCTTTTAAGTACTCTACTATTTACTAATTTTTAAAAAAATTAGGTCTGTTTCCAAAATAGAAATAAAGACATGTTTACTGACTTGAACAACAAAAGGAGAACTACCATAGGGTCTGAGGGATATGGAATGTCTTCTAGCTATCAAAAGTAATACCTTTGATTTGATTTTTTTATTGTTTTATTTTTTTTTGATGTTTTATTTTTTTAATCAATTTTTTATATTATTTAATTGAAGTCAATTATATAGTTTTTATATTTTTGAAATACTTAGATGTGCTTTTAGGTACTGTACTGTTTACGTTATTATTATTGTTTGATTAAATTAAGGTAAACAAAGAGTATTTTTTTAGATTTTTGACTATATTTAGAAGTACGTAGATAACAGTTGACTTGGAGGACATTCCATGTATTCCACATCTTCTAGTGTTCTCTTTTATGTTGTTTTTATTCTATTTCAACAAAGGGATAATTACTGATTTTTTAACAATAAAAGAGGGACCACTAGAGAGTCTGGGGGACACGAAATATTCTCCAGGTATCCTGTCATCTACATACTTCTAATTATAGTAAAAAAAATAATAATTTGTTTATAATTATTATTATAATTGTGCTCTATATTATTAATGTGCAAAGATAATATTATATTTAGTGTTATTTTTTCAAAAGAATCTAACTATTATGGATGAAAATGAAAATATTTATTTTAAGGAATAAGACATCCTTGTAAGGTAAAATTGTTTCATCTCGTACTTCACAAGGATAACTATAATGTTAACTATTATCCTTATACTTGATAAAGACACAGTTGTATTAGATTGGTACGTTTGACAACGTATTTTCAATTATTGGTCCTTTTATTGTTATTTGTCTTGTTCTCAAAATTTATTAATTATGATGACAAATGTATTTTTCTTTATTTTAACACAAAAATGTGTCGTTCTAAGGATAGTCATTCTTAGCTAAATCAACAAACATTGGCAAGGCTTGTTTTATACTATTATCTTTACAAGGATAATTTTATCCTTGGCAAATAAACACGAATAATCTCAATTCTCTCAAATCATCTACAGATATACAAATACATTTTTCCATAAATAACACGCACACAAAATATAAGTAAAAAAATCACAAATATATAAAAAAAATGAAGGATAATAAGGGTAAGAAACTAACCTCTGG
>JAUIMW010001064.1:0-13861 GCA_033557785.1 Enochrus cinctus
AAACATTGAATATATTCTACTTCAACTTACAAAGTGTTCGCAAAAAGGCAGGTGAGCTTGAAATCTTCTTCAAATAAACAAACATTAGTCCTGAAATAGTAGCTATTGCGGAGCATTAGCTTCAGCCATTTAGGGAGACTTCTTCCAAGCTATAGTTCAGCATCTTGTTACACAACAAAAATTTTAAACTCTAGAAGTTGTGAATTTAAAACAGAAGAGTATACAACTGGTTATTGAGATATGTGCAACTAAAATAATATCTTTAGGCATGGTGGTTCTGTCAATATATAGTCCAGCAACTGGTAATAAACAAAGGTTTTTTGAAATCTTTACAAACATCTTACAGTCATTGCATATATCTTTGAGTTGCTCAACTCAAGGAATTACATAACTGGAATACATATTGACGTGACAAAAATTGCATTGATTATGCCATCTTACTGACAAAATTGGAAGCTTATGGTATTAGGAGAACGCCACTGAAGTTGCTGGAGAACTATCTAACCAATCGTCAGCAGAAATTAGTTGCCATGACTGATAACAGGTTGTCTTATCATCTGATTGGATGACTGTAAAACGAGGGGTGCCTCAAGGCTTTATTCTGGGACAACTTCAAATTGAGTATGAAAAGATTGTATCTCGTTCAATGTGTTCAACTTTACTTCTGGGAATAGTCGTGGATGAGCGCTTAGATTGGAGGTCACATATACTTTGCTGCAAAAATAAGTATATTCGCTTTCGTGTTAAGGATCTTATACAATGAAATAGGCAGGGAAGTTGCTCTCTGCTTTTGGAACTACGTGTGCAATATCGGATAATAGAAAACTCCACGTGTATGTAATGTATATATGAGCAGCGTTACTACTAGCTCCAGATCACTTCAATCCATCTTGTCATCCGTTTCTGGATTATCTTCTCTCGTATTTATCTTCTACCTACACCTCAGCCTGGCATTACCAGCACTCTTTCGATATCAGATCTGCAGAGATCATTTTTGCCAGAACAGCCAATCATATGTTGTCACCATTCTGTAGGAACAAGCAACTCTTATAGCTATGCATCTTCTGCAACACTCTACCATATTTCTGTACTTTTTAATTTTTAAACCCTATTGTGTTACTCCATAGAATATAACTGAATTCACCACGAATGGCAATATTTTTCTCCTATTTTCGCCAGGTTGTGTGCCGCAGTTCTCTTTGCTTTGGCTGGCGGAAAGTCCATGATTGGTTCTTTTCTGTCTTTAACACTCCTTCCCCTACGGCACTGTTTTTTTTTAATAATTTCCTGAAGCTTTTTGAAAAGAATTTCACCTTAGTTACTTTTACTCTTCTTGGCAAATCTTATGGTTGTTTCCTCGTCCTCTTTCATTTTCTTTTTATTCTGACAGAGTATCCTCCTCGATCTGATCTCGATCTGGCGATGTACCTGGGATCTTCCACTATCAATTCTCACCACTGTTTACTGAAGATATGTTTATTGATTTTTAATAATAAAACAATATAACCAGGGAGTAGTGGGGAACTGGACTGTCCTCCAGGTATTCAACTACCTACGTTTTTGTTATTTACTGGTAATTGGAACTTAAATAGGTGACACATCTAGATTACGTTCAAATCAAACTCATTTTGTCACACTTGCACGTTTATGGTCGATTGTGGGCACACCCATCACACGAATAGCTTCTTTATTTCCAAAAATATGTACAAGATATTGCGCACACGTTCATTTGAGATGCCTCGTGCACACTTTGTTATCATTCAACTTGATGGTGTGGATGACAATGACGTATACATAAATATGAGTTTACAACACAGGCAGTTAGAAAAGTATATATTTTTTGTCTATTTTGTGTATTCCCTTTAAATAAATACTAAAGAATTTAGAAACACAAAAAGTTTTAATATTTTTAACAATATCAATCTTCACGTCTAAAAATGTTGAACGACTTTGCATTTAAAATAAAAATGAAAAACAGTTTGTACAGAACGTGGTAACGGTCTTAAGAATCCTGAGCGATTGTCATTCCACATTGAAAAATGAAGGCCGTGGCGTGAGATTTTGCATAGCCGGACAACTCCGCAGCATATTAAAATGTCTGTCAACGATTTGCATCCTCTATTTGTCACTGGGATTATTTCGTTAGTTCGCGTTTTATTTATTTTCTTCATGGTGCTGGCCATTCGACATCAAATGGACGTTACTTGAATACCTTTGAATATAAAAGAGCGCAACGCGAGAAAAAAAAAAGTCACAGCGCAGGTAGTTTTTTCTGATATACTACGCGATGTACTAAAGAGCTGTTTACATCTTGTAAAAATTGTCGGAGGTCGGCCATAAATATTTTATCAACTCGAACTGTCAATTACCACCAAATCTGCGAGGCAGAAAAAGTTACGATCGATCGTATATATTCGAAAAATACAACAAGTTATCTTTTGGCGGCGTTAAACTTAAGTGTCTAATAATCAAGGAGGCACAACAAAGAATGCAATCGAGACGCCCACGACTTGTTTCAACTGTCAGTCCAATCAGATTTCTTATGATATCTGTCAGAGAAGGCCAGGGGCACAGCACACTCTTCATTTCTTAGAAAAGTCAAAAGGCTAAATTCATTACTTCTTATCAAACGAATTGATGGTACTGTTATTTTTCATCTTCTAATTTCGTTCGCGACGTGGGAGATTCATTTCTTTCTTATTGTTTATTGAAAACAATTTTTCGTTGAAGTGGTACCACTTGCTTTGTTTTAAACAAATTAATTTTTGTAACAACCACCTAATGGGTTTGCCTTGATGAATGAATTCTTCATTTTAATGGTGTATTTAATCCAACAAGCCTTAAATGTTTTTGTCTAATTCCAGGTTCACCACCTCTCACTGGGACAGGCACAGTGAAAATAATCGTCCAAGACGTCAACGATCACAGTCCAGAATTCAAAAGGCAATCGTACAAAGCAACCATTATAGAAAACAGCCCTATTGGATCTTGGGTTCTGACACCGATTGCAACTGACAAAGACATTGGGCTCAACGCCAAAATAAGATACAGCCTTCTAGGAGACAAAGTTGATAGATTTAAAGTTGACCAAGACACCGGAGTTATAACCACCCAAGTCTCTCTAGACCGAGAGGAAACCAGCATCTACCACTTGACTCTGATGGCCCAGGACTGCTCCACAACGGAACCGAGAGCAACCGCCGTCAACCTAACCATAGTTGTGTTGGACGACAACGACAACAGCCCCACTTTCGCTCAATCCAAATACGAAGTCTACATTTCCGATAAAACCAAAGGTGGTGAATTCGTTTTCGGCGCAAAAGCTGTCGACATCGACGAAAGTTCCAACAGCAAAATTACCTACCACCTATCAGGGGAACACTCCAGAAACTTCACCATAAACCCCAACACCGGAGTAATCAAATCAATCAGCGACTTATCTAAGATTCCCACGACAGTTTTCAATCTGGAAATCGAAGCCAAAGATGGCGGAAAGTCCCCCAGGAGGGCGAGCACCGAACTCAAAATATTCCTCAGGCCTTCTCATTCATTCCCCACATTTTCCCTACCAGCCCAGACCAACTTCGTCCTGCCCGAAAACATCGAAGAAGGAAAGCTGGTGACGAAACTGAAGGCAACCTCCCCGAAGAAAGGACAAGCAGGAAACATCAAGTATGCGATTGCAGGAGGCAACACCCTAGACGCTTTGAAAATAGACAAACTCACGGGAGAGATACAAATTGCGAACCAAGGCCTGGACTTCGAAAGCTCTTCGCAATATGAAGTGTGGATAGAAGCCATCGATTCAGACCACCCTCCTCTAAGGAGCGTGCTCCCTCTTCTCATCAATGTCACGGATGCCAACGACAACCCTCCTGTTATGCTCAATGCTTTGTACAACGCTTCTATCTTGGAGGAGGAGGCTCCTCCGCAACTCGTGGTGAAAGTTTCGGCGTCGGATGCGGACTCCAACGAAAACGGGCAGGTTTCGTATAGACTGGTGGATGATTTCGATGAGACTTTCGAGATCGATGCTGAGACTGGAGAGATCTACACAAACGCCCGATTGGACAGAGAAGACATTCCTTCTTACGAACTGGTTGTGGAAGCTTTGGACCAAGGAACTCCTCAGCTTTCGGGATCTGCCACCGTTTTGGTTACAGTTTTGGATAAAAACGACAACCCTCCGAGGTTCACAAGACTTTTCAGTGTTAACGTTACTGAAAATGCGGAGATTGGTAGTTTTGTTATCAGGTAGGTTTTTACTTTATTTTTCCTTTTTGTACAATTTTTACAAGGTTTTATTTTTTGTTGCAGGGTCACAAGCAGCGACCAAGACATAGGTGAAAACGCGAATGCCACTTACAGCTTCACAGAAAACCCTGGGGAAAAGTTCAAAATAGATCCGATAAGCGGAAACGTGACGGTTGTTGGTGCTTTGGACCGCGAGCAGCAAGACGAATACCTCCTGAAAGTAGCAGCTATTGACAGAGCGTGGAGTGCAGAAACGCCACTCACCATAACCATCCAAGATCAAAACGATAACGCCCCAGAATTCGAGCATTCGTACTATAGCTTTAACTTCCCAGAGCTGCAAAGGGATATAGTTTTCGTAGGCCAGGTTTCTGCAACCGATCGAGACAAACAAGGGCCCAACTCCGTCATAAGCTACTCCTTACAACACCCCTCGGATCTTTTCACGGTGGACCCTGCCAGCGGAGAAATATTCAGCAAGAGAAGCTTGAAGTACAAATACACTCAATTGGAGGCCAGTCCAGAAAACATGTACTCGCTTACGGTTCTTGCCACCGACAACGGGAAACCCCCCATGTCATCAGAGTGCTTAGTCACAATAAACATAGTTGATGCCAACAACAACGCTCCGGTGTTTGAAGAAAGGGAATATCTCTCCCCAGTGCCTCACGACGCCGTAGAAGGACAACATCTCTTGAAAGTCAACGCCGTTGATAAACTGGATTTTGGTGTAAACGCCGAAATAGAATACTCTGTTGTATCCGGAAATGGTACCGAATTCTTCTCAATAGACAAAACAACCGGTTGGATAAGTTTAGTTAAGAAAGTCAACGGCATCGGAAGGATCTTCACTCTGAGGGTTCGAGCTACCGACAAAGGAGTACCACCCCAAAATGATGAAGTCACTGTGACTCTCATCATCACAGGAGAAAACAAGTTTACTCCAGTTTTTACGGCTCTAAGTTACCAAGTTATTGTGCCAGAGAACGAGCCTTTAAGCTCAACAATCTTGACAGTTAGTGCCAATGATAACGATCAAGGTCCCAATGGAATGGTGCGCTACGAGATATCAGCAGGAAATGAAAGGCAGGAGTTCAGCGTTGACCCAATATCCGGCGCTATAACAATCTTGCAGCCGTTGGACTACGATACTGTTCAAGAGTACCACTTGAACGTAACAGCTTCCGATCTAGGGTTCAAACCAAGGAAAGCAACAGCTATGCTAACCATAACATTAACCGACATCAACGACAACTCTCCTACATTCAACCAAAGCATTTACGAAGCTTATATTGCCGAGAACCTTCCTCCAAACAGCCGAGTTTATCAGGTTGTTGCTACGGATAAAGATTCTCCCAAGAACGCCATTATCCAGTATTCCATTGTTTCTGGGTCTGGAAAGGAACTGTTTTCAATAGACCAAAAATCTGGTGTGATTTCAGCTAAAGACAGTTTTGATTACGAAGAAAACAACAGATATAATTTGAAGATAATAGCTACCAACCCGGACTCAACCATGTATGGAACTGCAGAGGTGATAGTTCACATAACTGGTGTCAACGAATTTTACCCGAGGTTTATCCAGCCCGTCTTCCACTTTGATGTGTCTGAATCGACTGAAGTAGGCACAAGCATAGGTACCATCCAGGCTACCGACCAAGACTCCGGGGAAGATGGCAAAGTCTACTATCTCTTCGTCGGTTCTAGCAACGACAAAGGCTTCATGATTAATTCTGAAACTGGTACCATAACAGTATCGAGAAATCTAGACAGGGAAACCCAATCAAGAGTGGTACTTACAGTTATGGCCAAAAACGCTGGAGGCATCAGAGGCAACGATACTGATGAAGCTCAAGTTATCGTTTCGATACAGGACGGTAACGACCCGCCAGAATTCTTACAAAACATCTACGACGCACAAATTTCCGAAGGAGCCCAAATCGGTACGAAAGTGGTGACGGTAAAAGCCGTTGATAAAGATGTCCGTCCGCAAAACAACCAATTTTCTTATTCCATCATTGGAGGCAACACCGACCAAGCCTTCAAAATTGACCCACAAACAGGTGAGATCGAAACCTCCAGGCACTTGGACAGGGAGACAGTACCAATGTATGAGCTTATTGTCGGAGGAATCGACACTGGAATACCTCCACAAACAGGAACAGCCACTGTGAACATCCATGTTACTGACATCAATGACAATGGGCCTATATTCGAGCCTCCTCAGGTTATTGGTAGTGTTTATGAAAACGAACCTCCTAACACGAAGATTATGACGCTGGCTGCGAAGGATCCAGATTTACCACCCAATGGAGCGCCGTTCACGTACAAGTTGATTGGTGGAAAGCAGCGAGACTTTGTGAAAATAGATAAGCATACTGGTAAGTGTTTTTTATTATTCAATCATAACTTCTTTCGACATCTATCAGGCACATCCATAAACAGTGTCTTCTATGTAAATTTGTAGTTGCTTTTAGAATTTGTCCACCATCCCCACTTTCTTCATCAATTCACCAGTAGGAGCCAAAAAACAATCATTCATAATCTTTTGTTGGTTAAAACACATCCCCTGTCCTCTTCGTTCTCCCCTTCGAGCTTCAAATCTTATCACATAGTGATCCCAAGCGAATACATAAGAATTGGTATTGGTTCCTTATCAAAATCTTTGGTCATCAGTGACAAATATTCCAATAGATAGAAGAACTGATGAATGAAAGCATTTGCAAAAGGCCAAAGACAGAAGATTTCTTTGGTGCAGACAACAGCCAAACCTAACATTTTTTAAAAGTATCCAAACTCCATGACCCTTTCTTCTATTATGCGCAAACTTTTTTCATTAGCTATTGACTTGAATAGTCGGTTTCGTGAAACTGGTGTTCTACCAAATGGTGACTCCAATTGTGCCTGCAGAGGAGGTTACCGGTGCTGGTCAAAAACAATGACAACTGCTTTATATCGAAGTGGAACTTCCTTCGAAAAATCTTTAGATACTTTAAGATGCCCTTAATGGTTTGTCATCCTCCACCTCTTCTCTCTGTATGAACTCATTAAATTGTTGATAAGCATCCAAATGCTGAAGTATGATTCCAGTCTCTCTTCCTATGCTCTTTTACTTAGGACTATTCTAAGTGCATTTTGAATCTACTATTAATTAAAATCAGTCTAATACTTTGCATTTATTGTTACAGGTGTAGTAGTAACAACAAGAAATATCGACAGGGAGCTGACACCCGAACTAAACATCATCGTCGAAGTTGAAGACAGCGGAGTGCCTCGCATGAAATCCCAGCACAAAGTCAAAATAACCGTCCTGGATCAAAACGACAGCCCGTCCAGCCCAAGAAGCGTCCATGTCTTGGTGCACGCCTTCAACAACCAGTTTCCTCTGGGTAAAATTGCAGATGTCCATCCCAATGACCCTGATTCAACAGGCGATTACAAGTGCAAGATCATACAAGGCCCAACAATTCCCGGAGTTTTGTCGATACCATCAGGCTGCAACCTCCACACCAGCAGAATCACTCCAGGCCCTGGTTACTCCTTATCAATCTCAGGCAATGACGGAAAGCACAATGATGTTATTTCAACTGTCACCGTAGAATTCCTCACCTTCGATAACACAACAGTCGAAAATTCCATTACAATCCAAATCGGAAATATAACAGCCCAAAAATTCCTAGCTAGGGGCTACAGGGGCCTCCTAGACATCCTGAAAAGTGTACTTTCCAGCGGAGAATCATTGTTCTTATATGGTCTGCATGACAATGGAAGCGACCTCCAAATCAGTTTGGCTGTAAAAGCTCTCGGCTCATACAAAAGCAAATCTTACACAACCGAAAAGTTCCTGAAGAAACACGACGCTATAGTCAGCTTCTTCCGAAGTGACGTCAAAATAAACTACTCTCCTTGCTCCGGTAATATTTGCGAAAACGACGGCATATGCCACGAAGCCATTGTTGTCCAAAGAACAACCACCATCACCGACAGCCAAAGCATAATATTCACCTCACCCCTCATTACACATAACTACACCTGTGAGTGCACTGACGGGTTCACTGGACAAAACTGCAACCAAAGGCAAGATCCCTGCCTTCCAAATCCTTGCAAATCCAACGGGCAATGCATTAAACAAGGGTACAACTTCCAGTGCGTTTGTCCTGCTTCGAAAGGCGGGCGGTACTGCGAGCTCGAGAAAGGCGATGCTTGTTCCGATAACCCTTGCCAGAACGGTGGAACTTGCAAGGAGAGTCCAGATGGGTCTTCCTTCTTCTGCCTCTGCCGCCCAGGCTACAGAGGCAACCAATGCGAGGCTCTTGCAGACTCTTGCCGTCCAAACCCTTGCCTCAATGGAGGTTTGTGCGTACCCACCAAACCTGGGTATAAGTGCTCTTGCACTGACGGAAGGTACGGGCGCCATTGTGAAAAATCCACGTTTGGCTTCAACGAACTGTCTTACATGACCTTTCCGCCCTTGGACGCTACAACCAACGATATTTCTTTTGTTTTCGCCACCTCCAAATCCAATTCGCTTTTGGTGTACAACTATGGGCTGCAAACTGGCGGAAGGAGCGATTTCTTGGCTATTGAAATCATCAAGGGAAAAGCGGTGTTTTCATTTGGAGGTGCTAGGACGGCCATTACCTCTGTTAGCGTTGGAGGACGGAGTGGGAATTTGGCGGATGGAAATTGGCATAAGATAACAGCTACAAGGAACAGGAGAGTACTGTCGTTGAGCGTGGCTTCTTGTTCTGAAAATGGAGATGTTTGTGAGGAATGCCGGCCTGGAGATTCGAGTTGTTATGCTGTTATTGGTGCCGATGATATCGGGTAAGTTTCACGCTTTTCACATAATGAAAATATACTTTTAAACCTCTAAAAGCAACAGTTTTTAAAATACAATTTTTGTTTCAGGACTCTCAATTTCAACAGCCAACCTCTCCTGATCGGTGGCTTAAACAGTGCAGACCCTGTGCTGGAACGTCCAGGACAGGTGCACAGTGACGACCTTGTTGGTTGCGTCCACTCCATCTCCGTAAATGGAAGGCAACTAAACCTAAGCAGTCCTTTGAGTTCTTATGGTGTGGAACCGACTTGTAATCGAAAACCAACATGCGGGAACTCCGATCCCTGCCAAAGCATGGGAAGCAAATGCCAAGACATGTGGACCACGTCCACCTGTACATGTCAAAACCACATTTTGGCACCAAACTGCAAATCTTCTTTGCAACCGGTTACTTTAATGGATGGTGGTTACGTGGAGTATTCCATCTCGAAGAAACACAAAAGGATGCAGTTGTTAGATTCTTTGTATGGTGGAACGACCTCATGGGCCACAGAGGACAAAAACAAAAAGCCATACCAGGGACGCAAGAGCATTTCAGTATCTTTTAGGACGTTGAAAAAGAATGGTTTGATATTGTATGCATCCAGCAACAAACATTACACTATCACAGGACTTAAGGATGGTCAAATATATTACTTGAGTAAAGTTGGGAACACTTTGGTTAACATGACTGATAACAAACAAGAAAGGAATATATGTGATGGAAACTGGCACAATTTAACTTTGCATTCTTACAGCAAAGGAGTAGAGGTGCTCCTTGATGGAGAACGAATTGGAGAAGAGCTGGATTCCAGTGGGGTGCACGATTTTTTGGACCCTTACTTAAGCTACCTATCTTTAGGAGGCGGGAGAGAACAAATGGAACCATTTGAAGGTTGCCTCTCCAATTTTAGTGTAAACAATGAAATACAACCGTTCAATGGCTCTGGAAGCATCTTCAACAAAGTGTATTTGCACGGTAAAGTCTCAAGGGAATGCATCGGGCCTATTGGAGTTGGACAAGCTGCTTCAACTGACCCTCTGAGCATTGGAATAACTTTGGTTATTGTGTTCTTCATCGTCCTCTTAGTAGCAATATTAGTATCATTCGTGGTGTTCCGACTTAGAAAGCAGCACAAAGAAAAAGGTGGAGCTCCTTCGAGTCCAGTCGGAATGCACTCAAAATCGAATGGAAACAGCGCAATACTAAACTCAAATGGGCTCGTTACCACAGTAAATGATAATATTTTGCGGCCTTTGCATGGAAACGATGGATCGATGGGGTACCATAGTGAGAACGGAGACGTTATCAGAGGTATAAGTGGTCATAACTTGGTGGGACCTGAGCTACTCTCAAAGAAATTCAAGGAAAGAGAGATTCTGCAAAATGAAATACCTCGCCCTCAAAGGCCTGACATAATAGAACGTGAAGTGGTTAGTAAGAGCCCTCCAATGAGAGACGATCATCCACCATTACCTCCCAGCTCGAATCATACTCACGAGCACATCCCAACTGACTTGAATTCCGAAATCCCAGAACACTACGACTTGGAAAATGCAAGTTCCATAGCTCCAAGTGACATCGACATAGTGTACCATTACAAGGGTTATAGGGAAGCAGCTGGGGTCCGCAAATACAAAGCCACTCCTCCTCCAGTTGGAGGGTACCACCACAAACACGGTCCCGCCCAAGGGCAAGGCCAACACCGCCACCTGCCTGCCAGTTATCCCTCCAGAGCTCCTCCTGTAAATAATTCAGGCTCAAGAACCCACCAATCAACACCCCTAGCCCGATTGAGCCCAAGCAGTGAAATGAGTGCCCAACAGCCACGGATACTAACCCTTCATGACATAAGTGGCAAGCCTTTGCAAAGTGCGCTTTTAGCTACGACCTCCAGCTCTGGAGGTGTAGGAAAAGATGCCTTGCATTCCAACAGTGAAAGAAGCCTCAACAGCCCAGTCATGTCCCAACTGAGCGCCCAAAGTTCCAATAGCCGCAAAGTCACAGCGCCTCCTCCAGTCACGTCACCATCCCCTGGAATGGGCCTCACGGCTGAAGAAATCGAAAGATTAAATGCACGTCCTAGAACGTCTAGTCTAGTCTCAACTTTAGACGCAGTTTCCAGTTCAAGCGAAGCTCCAAGAGTTTCTGTAACCAACCACCTGATGCGTTCCCACAGCCCGGTTCCAGAAACTCATCACAGCTCAACCACTACCGACGAAAGTGGTAACGACAGCTTCACTTGTTCAGAAATAGAATATGATAATGCGTCTCTAGCTGGAGACAATTCCACTAAGTATAAAAACGACCCAACGGATAACAGTTCACAAGCGAACAAGAATCCGAACTTGCCTCCTTCATATGACGGGTTTGACTCTTCATACAGAGGGTCTATGTCTACTTTAGTTGCTTCAGATGAAGATATAGGTGGCCCGTTATACAGACCGCAAACCGAGTCGCCTTCAACGACAGCTTTAGGTTGGGATTACCTCTTAAATTGGGGACCCAACTTTGAGAGTTTAGCAGGAGTATTTAAGGATATTGCTGAGTTACCTGACTCTGTTAATGGGCGAGTGCCTTCGTCGTTGAGGTTAACAAATGCCCCCAAACCGTCTGAAGAATATGTATAGCGAATAGTGACCTTAGTGTGATTTTTTAAATTAAATATAAAAAAAACTATTTAGTGTGATTTTAAAGACTTTTAAACAAATTGTAATCAAAACCTTGTATCAGGGTTTTTATTAATACGATTTCTTGCCATTGCCATATTATTTATGTAAATATATATTTTATTACGTGTATGTACAATATACTTCTTTCCTTGTATAAAGAAAAACGAATTTTTGTTTATTTTTTTTATTAGTTATTTTGTAATGTGTACATATCTTCGAATTCCTATTACTTGAAAGACTTTTTTTTAATTTTGTAAATACGAATTTTATTCTTTTTATTTTTTATAATGAAAGCTGAAGTCATTTTACAATTTTTTTTTTCGTATTTTTTAGAAAAAAAAACCTGATTATTTAATTTTTTGTAAAAATAAATAAATAAAGAAAAACTAACTTTTTATAGATGTTTTTTATTAACCATATTAAACTGCCTCCCTTTTAGTTTCATTTTTAATTGTGAGAATAGTGCAAAATTGTAGGGGGTCTAGACTATAGAGAGGGTGCTCGGAAAGTTTCAGTCCTATCATAGTCAAATATTCGTCGCAGGCTTTGATATAGTAAGCTAGAGCATTATTGTGATGGGAGAACCAGGTGTCTTGACATTTGCCATAGGTGCTTCATAAATCCAATGATTTTAGGCAGGCACTGTTCAGTATACTACTTAGCTGTGACTGTTCTCTGTATATCCAAAAGAGACATTGGCAACAGATCTGACAACTACGAGTGTGTCCTCATCGTAAACCAACTTTTTTTTGAGTCTTGGTCAACACATTAATATATTACAGACAAGTCTCGTCAACTTTCATGATGTTGTTCACATGCTGAGATTGTTCTTAATCCAAACTTTTTTAGTACTCCCGGCACCAAATAACACATTGTGTCATCTACTCTTCCATCAAGAAAGCTTCTTCACGTGCAAATGATCATGGTAGAATGGAATAAATTACTGATGCATTTAGGTCTAAAGTACTCTCTATCTCTTGGTAAGTCTCTTGTCCATGTCAAACATTTTCCTTACATCAGTAACGTTTTCTTTCTTAACTGACGGTTGTGGCCTTCCTTGCTTTTCAGCATCCTCCAAAGTGAAATTTCCTCTTTGTGATTATCTACACCACCTGAATATGGTGGAACTATGTGAACAAACTCAAAAACAACTAATTTCATGATGAGGATCCCAAGCAGTTTACACTCTCACTACTAATGAATAACTGACCGCTAGGGATTTGGTGCGGTGGCTATTATGCATGTATGAAGCCATTTGGTGCTGAACTATATGCTATTTACAAATCCCTTAAAGAAAACTACTACAAAGAAGTAAATATATATAATAAGGTAAAAAGGCAGGCTTATGATACCTTAAGAAATAAACATGATAATAAAATATTCACTGCCTGGAATTTTGTTAAGCTGGAATCTGGTCATCAAATCAATCCACTCAAACAATCCATTCAAACAACTCACCACTCACCTTCAGCAGAAGATCCTATTTACTGGTCAACAATCAAATGTTGACAGTGCCATTTTATTCTTTCGACAATATTATATCTAGCCTTCCTGAAATGACTGATTAAAAAAACCAAGGTTGTTAATGGACTGAGCACTGCCTTAATAAAAAAGATAAGCTTTTATATCTCAACTGCCCTGTGCTTCGTTTTCAATAGATGTCTGCAAGAAGGAATCTTTCCTAAAGAATTAAAAGAGGTCAAAGCTGTTCCGATCTTTAAAAAAGGGGAAACAACCAGCTGAAGTAACTACAGACCCATTTTGATTCTGCCAGCAGCCTCAGGGATCAATTTTGGAACCGCTGCTCTTCATCATGTACATCAACGATTTGCCACACAGCATGACGGAAGCCAGAGCCTTACTGTACGCGGACGACGTATCTCTGATTTGTACAGGCACAACCAGAGAGGAGGTCGAGGGAAGTGTGGAAACGACGGTGAGCGCGGCGGGCGCATAAACGGGACTAAAACACAACATATCAATTTTAGTCTTGATAAGAAGGAGCCTCTCTCCTCGATTACGTTCCTTGGCTTTAAGATGGACAGCAGGTTAAACTGGTCCAAACATATACAGGAAAAGACCAGAAGGTTGGGCGCGACAATCTTTTGCATA
>JAUIMW010001065.1:0-13860 GCA_033557785.1 Enochrus cinctus
CTTTTATATTCTTCTTGATGTTTTTGTTCTTTTAGTTTGTAGCTTTTTATTTTAACCTTTATTCTTTTTCTTCTCCGACCTTTATTAATTTCCCCTACTTTTAAGTCTATTTCCAGCAAGTGGTGGTCGCTTCGTTTTTTACCATTTTCCAATTCTCTCTAATTATCATGAAGTGGTCAATAATTGACTTTTTATTTCTAGATTCTTCAACTCTTGTGTATTTGTGTATCCATCTTATGTTTGAATTTTGTGTTTGGTATGAGCAGGTTATTTTCCACACATAGCTTTCTCTCACCATTACTATTTTTAATTGTCTCTCCCTCTGTCCCCATATGTTCTTCGATTCCTTCGTTTTGGTTTCCCACTCTACCATTTAAATCTATATTCTCTTTCCCTTCATCCACCTCCCTCTGCAGCGCTTCAAAATACTTGTTTTTGTCTTCTTTCTTTGTATCATCATTCACTCCGTACACGGAAATTAGGATCCAGATTTCGCCTTCGAATAATTGGATTTCAATACTCATAAGTCTATCACTTTGAAATTTTTCTGATGTTATATTTTTTGCTTGGCCTGGTGATAGCAATATTCCCACGCCCCCCTTTGCACGTTCGTCTGCTTCCACTCCTGACCATAATAACCGGTATCCTTTGTGTATCCTGCTCTTTCCTTTGCCCTTCTTTTTGGTTTCAGTTATTCCCATAATTTCAATTCCGTGTCTCATCATCTCTTCAACCAATTCCTCTTCCTTTCCCTTTATGTCTTAATGTGGAATGATTGCCGTTGTGCACTGTTTTTATTGAATTATTGGCTAGTTTTTTGGCGTGTATGTACGGGCGATTTTGTTCAATTGCTGTTGGTGTAAGGAGTCACCTTGTGGAGATCTTACCTCGACGGATCCATTACTGAATTTTTATTTGTTGTTTCCAGTATTCTTTCTTGTCCCTGTTGGTTTCTTTCTAATTCATGTAGATTAAATGATGTTTCTTAGTTTTCTTGTTTGTGTTATAATCTCGTGTTTTTTTTTTTTTTTTTCATTTGTTAGTTTAACATCGGCCTGTTCCTATCGTCTTGGTATTTACCAATTCTTTTAATGTCATCTATGTCTATTTTCATGTCTATATTGATTTCCATTTTTTCTAATATTTCCCTGATCTTTTCTCCGGTTTTCTGTCTTGTTTCCGTTTTTTCGTCGGGGATTCCTTTTACTATTAAGTTTTTTCTTTTCGCATCTCTTTCGAGCATTTCTATTTGTTTTTCTTATTTAGTTATTTTTTCCTTCAAATTAGTATTCTCTTGTTTTATTGTATCTATCAGTATATTGTCACACTTGTTGTCCATGCTGTCAAGCCTCTTTTGAATTTTTTCAAACATATCTTGGACTTTTTCCATCTTTCCTTTCTCTTTATCTTCTTTCTTTGTTATGCTGTATATATGTAGTATTTTTAGGAATCTGCATTTTAGTGGTAGATTCCTTTAAGCACTTTGTCACCCTGTCAACAGATGTCGCGCACCTCAGCGGTTCGGACGCTCCGTCTGCTCGTTGACTGACTTATTTTTATTTATGTTTTCTGTATTACTATTTCCTAACCTTAATTTTACTTTCTTGTTTTCTTTAACTGGCTTTCTCGTCTCGGGTCCCTTTCCCCTTACTGCTTTTTCACCTCGTATATCTCTTTCGTCTCCCTTTACTTTGTATTGTGAATTCTAGGCCTGCACTTGATCAAGATTCGATTCCAAATTACGAGGTCGTAAACACACCAGCACGCACGAACGTCCCGATTGGATCATTGAAAAATGCTTCATTAATTACGGAGCGGTTTGGGGGACATTTGGGGAAATACATATGGTAAATTCTTCCAAATGATCATATTTGTTTTAGAAACTGAGTAGAGTCTTCTACTGCTATGGAAACTGACATTGTGATTAGGGGATTTTCTAAGTGTCAAAAAATTCTAAAATTAATTGCATGAATCATACAATAAAAATTTTTTTCAAAACTTTATTTAAAATTTAGTAAAGATGTAAAACAAAAATCGATGAGCTGCAAAATATAGCCTTACGTTCAATAGATGCTAACAACTTAAACAAGGTTTGGAGAAAACCTTGCAAAATACTAATTTTTTAGATGCATTGGACCAACTTTTGGTGAAAGCGCACAAACTAATCTCGATAACGAGACAAATAATATCTCTGAATCGTTCATGTCGATTATGTTTAATTTAAATATTCCAAAAAGTGAAATTAATTCAGAGAGGACCTTTTGAAACGAGAGCAAAATATGATGGCATATGGAAAAAATAAAAGGGACCACATAAGGAAAGGAGATTTGACAAAGTGCACGATAACCGGCATACCTTGGACTATTCTAAATTGGATGCAGTTTGATGCTTCTGCCTTGATCAAGATTTGATATTCCATGACCTAGCTAAAGCGTTCGATGCGACATCACATAAAAAATAACATCGCTCTTATAATTAAAAACGTCGGTATTTAGAATGTAAAAACGTATTAACCCTTCCAAAATCTAGTGAAGATCGTGAAAGCATCTCAAAATGATCCCTAAACCCGCCTCTGGCAATAAAGAATCTCACAGCAGCACGCGTATTTACATTAAATACAATTGGGAAAACAAATTTTATCCGTAGTTAAATTTAATTGATCATTATAATTTTGAAATGACTCCTCATCGTAAACATTATCCTACCTTCAGGGGATGAACGTGCAATAAAATTCCACATAACGCCGGGCCGGGACGTCATAAAAGTGTTTTTAATATTATTTTTTATTTGCCGGGCCGAGCGTTTGCCGATGTACACGGGTATTTTGGGGGCAGCCTCGTAAACTTTGCTTAGGACGATATACACGCAATACCTATTAAAGTTTTGTGCGACGGACCTTATCCTTCCGTATTGATTAAGGGCGCAGTTCAGATTGAAAAGCCTCCTCCATTTGGGGTCACTTTCATAAGAATATCAATAATTCATCGGTGAAAATGTTCCGGCTTACGGATGCCCTTTTAAAAAATGGCTTTTTGAGACCCGCACCCCGGGTGAATTTTTTAAAATCCAGCTCTACAAGTTGCTCGTTAGTATTCTTTTTTCAAGTAAAACAATTCAATCGAACCCGAATTTAAGTCCGGGTTAACAATCTGGACAGAGCAGACGTCCTTAAAAACTTAAACATTTCTGAGACCCTGAATTAATTATAAAATGGTTGAAATGTGAGCTGTTTAGTGGGCACCTAACATTCGCAAAGGCAATTCAGAATAGCTGAAGTTAGACCTCCTGCTCAATTGACCTAAATACTAACCACAAAGTGGCTGCTGATTCCAGTGGAGCTGGCTAAGTGCTCGGGGGTTAAATAAACATATATATCTAGTTAATGTGAAACCCTAATTACTTCGATTATTGCAATGATTTATGCTTTGCATCAAACGATAAACGTGTTCTTATTTAAAGCCGTTCATGCAGCTCTTTCAACTGCATCGGTACATATGATGGTTATGTACGAATATAATTTTGTCCCTCGCAACCCTACTTAAAAATGATCTACATAACTCCCTCGCTGAAGGGGGTTGGAAGCTAGTATGAAATCGAAACTGTTAATTCAACGCAATGGAGCCTTATTGAGTGCAACTCGTTGAGGACTTCCTTAAGGAAAAGGAAGTGGGGGTGAAAGTTGAAAACTAGGGCCTGGAGTCACAGGGCGCGTCTTGGGGAAGCACGGTTTGTTAAATCTTTATGCGAATTCTTTCATCATCAATTTAACAACACGTGGCGAGCCTCTATTCTTGTCGGAATCACCCAGAGGACTACATCACGTGCGACTCATCAGAGGTGCGTCTCGCCTTAGATCTCGGCACGTGACATTCTTTCTTAATATCGCATCGCATCGCATCGACAAGATCAGGGTGTGTGACAGGCGAAAATTCGGGAAGGTACGGATGTGGTTGCACTAACGAGACGTCCCTCCTAATCGCCGATCGTGAATAAAGCTCGATGTTTTGTACAAATACGTGGACCCTCGTTAGTTGTTTGCAACGATTATGTTAATTGAAGTATGTGTAAGCCTCTGACAACTCCTTCTGGTGTTGTTTTATTAATTTTACGCTGAAGTGGTCGCGAGGTAAGCAATATTGATAATTGATGAGAAATGGTGTAATTCGTCTGGAACAATCTGTTAAAGTCGTAACTTATTTCATTTAAGCAACATCTATCCAGACTGTAGTTGGGAAGTATTGGGATGTGTAGTTTATCCGTTGGTGGAACTGTTTTTGCTTTGAACTCCGGAAGTAATAGTCGGTCCGGCATTGGAATCTCTTTTCGATGGGTTTTGGGTCCATCAACTATTCAAGAGAGTCTTAATTACAGTTTCATTCTTAAAATCTCTAAGAAAGCTTCTTTGCTCGCTTCGCCAGCACATTACAAACTAAACGTTCGACAACCTAGCCCTGGATTATTTGGCGAATTGAGAAATAACCTTTTCGGGGTGACTAAAGTAGTCGAGAACAGGAGGACAGGATCTCGTAACGTGATTGATCATCGGTGCCAACGTGGAAGCTGAAGATAACCGTTGTATTTTCTATATAAAAGAGGATTGTCTCCCGTTACAATATCTATCCGAGGAACGGGCAAAGTCCGGTAAAGCGCTAGAAGAAGTAAATAGTAATTTCAACTTTAAATTTCGCCTGAAAAGAGAAGTTTTTCTGGCAGAGATCGGAGACGCAGTAAATTTACATTAATGATGTGCGTTTCAAAATTGAACTGCTCCAATATATCACGCGGTAATAGTCCCATTTCGAACTTGTCATCAACTGCTATTATTCTAATTTAAGGTGAACGCCGTTAGGAAGGTGGAGATCTCCAGCACGTGTTGTCTCAAACTGCAATGGCTAATGCAAGTCAAACTGTGCGCGAACGCTTGCTTTAAATAACTTTTAAATTAAGACGGTCAATCATAACCGAGGCCGCTGGTGACAGAGGGACTTACTTAAAATTTGGGAACCTGTCGTCTAATTACTTTTGTATTGTTTCAATTTAAAATTGACAGTTTGTCAGCTAACATAAAATAATTTCAAAGGATAACCCACACCATAAATTAATTACGGGAAGTCGATACGCAGAGGTTTTATGTGAAAATATTGGCATTTATAGAGTGCAATAATTTGTGAGGGAGCTTAAAACCTCTGCCCTGGTATCGCACAATGGCTCAAAGACGCGAAGGTAAGAGGCATTGTATATTAAAATGAATGAGAAAAGAGAGAGAATACACATTCCGCTTTCGAGAATAATGAAAGTAATATAATAAATATAATAAAATAACAACGCTGTAAATCAATGTTGTTTTATTTTCTACAATAATGTTTTCGAGTAACAAGCCTCAGCCTCAGACCGTGCCGAGGAAGAGTAGAGCTTCCTTTTTGTAATGTAAGAGCTTAGGCAACGGCGTAAGGAGAACAACTCCCAAAAAGGATAATAAATCGCAGCACAAAACGAGCGCCCATTGTAAGTCCTCGTGTCAGACGTCGACTGATGGAAATAAAGTCCTCTTTCTGCTTCGCACTACTTTTCCAGGACCATAACCCGACCGACGTCGATAGAAATTTTGTCAATTTCAGAAAATAGAACGGAAAAAATATCACCCGCTCTAGGAGACCCTTTAAACCTCCTTGCACTTCTTGTCTTCGCCGTCATCATTATGCATTTTCATTTGTTTTTCTTTTCTTGCTTTACGACATCCACTTCCCGCACACGACATTCGGTATAGATTTCGGGTTTCCTTTTCTTTTTCACTGATTTCCTTTCCTCGGTTATTTTCTTTTTCCTCTTACTCTACTTATTATATTTCTTACTCGCGCGATTTCAGGATGATGTTATTTAAATGCAATATGGGTCGATCTGAATCAGAGTCAAAATTAATCTCAAAAAATTTACAAAGTATACAAAAAGAAACGCTTATTTTTTGTACAAAAAAATATTTAAAGAAATACCCATTTGTGTGATTAAATATTGTGTGGATACCTCTCAACACAGGATCACATTCACACCTAATGACATATAACGATGACCGACATGAGTGACAGTGAAATTGCTCAATTGAGTGTAAAGTTACTGAAAAATCTACTTAAATGCAATTCTACATTTTCAGGAGGACGAGTTTCCAAGCTACAGAGGATAACAATCTTTCACAACAGCACAGACCATAACAGCAAACAGCTCCCAGATATTTTTAACAACAAATTAAAATTTCTTCTAGACACTGGCTCATCAAGATCTTCTAGGAATCCATTAATTACTTCAAAAATTGATACCGATTTTATAAAAAAAATGGACCCATTCGTGGTCACAAGTACCTACCAAAGATCAATACAAGATTTCAGAGTAGAAATCGACAGATTTATTCAAGAAAAAACGAAGGCAAAATAAAATTTTATTTGTTTGAGAGATGTAATAATCCATTGCCAAATTAAACGGATGTGAGATGCCAGAAACCTTGACACTTGCAAAGAATAGAAAGGCCCTCACTACAATCATAAATAAAAACGATCATGAAGTGAAAATAAGCCTAGAAAGAGCACTGAAGATGGACACATCACACATTGAGGATTGTCATCGATTATAGAAAATTAAACGAGAAGACTATAACTACCTTCTGCCAAACATAACGGAAACATTAGGTAAATTAGGAAAAAGCAAATATTTTACCCCCTTAGATCTAGACGAAGGCATTGAGAAGACAAATAGAGATAAGAGCACGTAAATCACATAAGAGTCACGTAAGAGTCAAAAGCACATTAATCATCCGCGGCTGCTGGCGGCGATGCTGGGATGAAGGTCCTCCTCGGTTCCTCTTCTTTCTTCCTGTCCTTGGTCCTCCTGTTCCTGGAGCTGTTGGCGAACCTCCTTTCCACGAACTCCAGGTATTTCAGGCATTTGTCGAAATTTGCGGAGTATGGTCCATAGCAGTTGGAGCATTCTGCCGGTTCCTCGGGGGTTTTGCTCTCCTTCGTGAGGTGTTGTCCACTTCACACAGCGGGGCATGGTGTTACAATGGGAGGTGCCATGCCGGAAAGCTTGACACCTGTGGCACTGGGTGACTTTCTTGACTCTCCTGTAATGACCCCAGGAGATGACTACGTTGAGTAGCCTGGTGATCCTCTTAACGGCGCCGAGGTTCTGTTTCCCGTCAAACCCCACCGGTGAATATCGAGTCGGCCTTTGACTCAAGCCTGATGACTGCAGTCGTGTGGTGGTTTTTCTGTCAAAAGGCCTCAGCGATTTCTTCTGTGGCAAAGGGTGGGAGGTCCTCTAAGTCTTCCATAATTAGATGAGCAATAGTAATATGCGACTGCCCACAAATGCTACGACAAATGTTTGTTGGTGAAAATTGTCTTTATATTGAAAAAATGTGTTTAAACAAAATTGTACAGCTCCGGTGAATTCCGTCCCGTTGTATGATGTTTTATGTTTTTTAATAGAATATTGTTTTTTTCCAATATTTGATAACATTTTTTCGAAAATTTTTGACAATTTATAATTTGGGTAATTAGTGATTATTTCTTTTGTTTGTTTTTCTATTTGATTTATTGGATTTCTTGATTTCTTGGATCTTGAAAAGGCCTTCGACCCAAAAATTAAGTGTCAGGATATTGGGGGAGAGTGAAGAACTACAAACAGTGAATAACAAGACGGTGTTGACAGATCTTCTAATAATGAAAGAAGCATACAAAATTCGTAGAAAAATAGCAAACATTTCAAGTGCATCCTGTCGTACAACTAAGTATAACATTTGCAACACGTTACATGCAATTCTGATTTACGCCCGGTCTAGTAATTATTAACAGGCACATACCCCTGTAATAATTCGTACAAAATACCAATTCCATTATGAATTAATTAGAGAACTGTAAACTGGTTTTTAAAGGGTGTTAATGTCATAATCCGCAACTGGAACATTTGAAAACGTAATTGAATTAGGGTTGTAATTCAAATGTGTACTTTGACTTCGACGAGTGGGTGTCGAATTTGTTAACAGTAATTCGGTGCAAATTATTTTAGGAATGAATTATAAAGGTTCCGTTTAAACCTCGTTCAACGTTGAATCCTGTTCAAGCGGACAAATGTGAGTTATTGCCGGAGTATTTTCGTTTTTGCAACAATATGACGATCATGGCCTTCCGCGTCAACGACCCGGCGTGGACCATCCCCATCTCGGCAACTACCACCCCGGCCGGAGGGGTAGTTGAAAAATAAATTACGACTGTTTTAATACTTCGTAAATTATGTTGTTTTGTGCTCGCTGCCGCTGCTAACGAGGGAAGTTTATATCTCACCGGACATCTGGATGTAGATGCCCGCCCCAAAACGGAAAAGATAAATAATGATAGTTCTAAAGAAATAGCCACTCCTGTGTTCAACCGGATTTTTTAACCATGAAATCCCGGGAAAATATTCTTTGGCAACGGAATGGAATTTTTTGTCTCCGGCCAAGGTGTAATATCGAGTCATTACGGAGTTTTCCCGGAGAACTTTTTAACGACTTGGAAGCTGGCTATTAATTCTGAATTTCGGGAGGCGGATAGTTTGGATTAGAATTCCTCTCCAATCCTTCGATCACTCACCCTCAACAAAATTATATATTATATATCTTCTTTTTAATTAAAATTTAAATAAATGGCACTTTACTATTCTATCACAAGTCTAAAGAAGTGTTCGAGCGAGCGTATTTCTGAAATCGCAGTCTTACGTGAAATAATATTTGGGAAAAAAACTATTCGACCAATACAACGTTTGAATTGGTGCATGGCCGGGATACAATCACGATTCCAATATCTATAAAGTACATTTTCTACGGCCATATATTTTGGAAAAAAACTTTTTATTTCCGGTATTTCGATCTTTCACATCATTCGCCTGACTGAACACTAAGTTAATACATATTTAATGTCAAGGAGTCGGCTTTAAGTCAAAGAACTCAGCGAACGCACATCTGGAGATGCAAAATTAATATATGAGCAAAAAGCGGTACTTTACATTTCGCGGAATACACTTACTTTTGACGCTTTTCGAGATTAACTTTCCTGGTATATTTTCACACTTTAGTTCATGTGCATATTAAAAACTGAAAAAATATATAAGAGTATTAATTAGTAAAAATAACGAAATAACGAAGGCCACGTTATCCAATGTGCAGCTTCTATAGAATTAAAAATCATACGAAAGCAACTTTGGAAGGGTTGTAGTGTATTACTAGAAAATCAGTACTACGGGGTTTGTTACTAAAGCAACCGTTCGCCGGCAGTTCCTTTGGGGTATAAAGAAAGGCCAAGTGGCGGGAAGAAAGTGATTGGCAGTGAAGTTAAGCCAATGAGTCTCTAAGTCTAGAATTCCAAATTTAATTAATTTAGTTATTACTGCGTTCGTGAGTATTTTCAAGCTGCTAGAGAAGCCAGAGGGGTATAACAATCAAAAGGATGAGTCTATTAAAATAAAATTAAATGTAAGTTTATACTATTTACATCTGGTAGCACCGAAATTAAACCCAATTCTCTTCGAGATTTCGCCATACTGTGTGGTGATAAGTCGAAAGGTAAAAGTGTATAGTAAAACAAAAGACTTCTTAGCGCGGGGAGACAGGACCGTATTTAGGTTCTAAAATTAAGAAAATCTTGTAAACTCGTTAAATCAAAATGAAGGTAGACAAAGAAAAGAAAGAGGAGAAGAAGAAATACAAAGATGGAAAGAACACTGGGAAAAAACAAGTTAGCCGAAATTATGAGTGCTTTAACACAGGACATGAAGGAATTCAAGGAAGAAAATTGAAAATATAAACAAGAGCTTAAAATGATAAAAAAAGAAAACGAAAATATAACTAGGAAAAGTCAAGGATTAAAGAAAGAGGTCAAAATGATTAAAAAGAAAAACAAGATTCCTAAAAACGAAGAAATAATGTGGTAATATATAGTATTGAAATAAGCACAGAAAATCAGAACACATCTAAAAAAATGTTTATTTTGTTTTCTATTTTATTTATTTCTTGTACATATATGTGTTGTCTTGAATTATCTTTATTGTTCGTGAATTTAAATTAAAATAATATTATTCTAAATAGTTGTCAATGTTAAACGCAGAGTCAGGATAACACATCGGAAAAATTTCAATTTAGAACGATATATTTCTCTATCTGGAGTTTATGATACATACGCCATAAAAAAGCGGATCTTTCGAGACCGGAAGAGCAAAGTATCTCAACTAAAAAGAACAATAAAATTTCTCTATTACGAAGATGACCCCGGTCCGAATAAGTTACTTTGGGTTTGCCCATTTCCGCGATCGTTTCATTATTCAACTGAATATATGTTTCTGTTTTGATAATATAATGCCCGTTTTAAATGTGTTATTACAATAATTATAAGAAAACATTTACTGACAGTAGGAGGTTCTAGCAATAGCACCGATTTTATAGACGTTTTTATTCTGACGACAACACAGCAGAACCTCTCAAGATCTTTTGAAATCGACTGGTAAGACTATGCATAAAATTTCTTAATGTGACCCTAAATCATTCTGTTTTTTTATCTTAAAATAGATAAATATCTCCGGTGAAGCCCAGCCGTTGACTTTTAAAACGGCACTAAAAGTTTTATTTTCCAAGTCGGTCTCTAACGGGCGGGCGCGGAAAAACGAATTGATTTATAGGAAAAAGCTCGGGCTCTATTTTACACATGAAAATTTATTTCTAGTTTTATTAGCGGATAGCACCTTCACTGTGTTATACGCACATATAAATGACATTTGTTTGTCCCCAGGCATTTTCGATTACTTCACTTGACTAACCGCCTCACGACGATTTATTTTATATGCCCCCTTTTTATTTCTTCTGCAAGGAAGCGCTGCAAGGACACTTTTTCCCTACATAGGAAAATCGCAGCGAAAAATAAAGTAAACATTTTCCTATCGGCGCCTCGTAACGTAAGCAATAATGCTTAAATTTATGTGCGTTATAAAGGTTTTAAGTAATAATTCGTGAAAGTTTAATATTCTTTTAATAACTTTTTAATACTGTTTAAATTTACATTCATTATAGGCCTGAGAGGTGGCTTATATCACAAAGTTAAACTTAATTATTTGATAGGAATAAGCATTTAATGTTATTCGTAGTCAGTTTCCCACAAAAAAATTACTCAAACTTCGAGAAATTTAAGAATTTTCACCCCCAATTTATTAATTTCAAAACTGCAGGAACACATCGCTTGCCCGAAGAAAATTGAAATTCTTATCTGAACATGAATAAACATACACGAGTATAAAATAATTTTCGCTCGAGTTAACCCATTGCAAACCAAATATTAACTTTATAATTCCGATCAAATTGATTTTTAAGACATTTTGAAACGATCAAAGTAACGATAATGCCTTCGCGCCTGTTTGGTAAATAGAGTTTCGACGTTAACCCCTAGGTCGCCTTTAACGTGGTGGCTGGCACATTTATGCAGTGCAGTTTTCCGGTGCACGTTTCACGGTGAATAAATATATATGTACACACAAATTTCCCGCTACTTTTATTCACCAAGACTCAAATAATCCGGTTGAGAATGTCGTTATATCAAAATTATTTCCCGGTGAACATTTTTCGAATTTTTCCGGAAGTACGTTGAGGCATTTAAGAGAGGAAGTTAACGACGCTCCGAGGGCAGAATTCTTTTTAAAATGTGCACGTCTTACAACTCACTCACCTCTACCTTCAATAATAATTATAATCTACTACTCCTAACCGCACAATTACCGGAAATTCCTAAGAACTCAAAAGTTTTCCTTTATTTTTCTTCCTTTCCTTTTGCTCTTTTTTCCTCGAATCGTCAGTAACATAATAGAGATTTCGTCTTTCAGGAACGTATAAGGGCAAAAACCTGTTTATTTATAGAAATTGAACGCGTGATCTATATCTAGCGTATATCAGAACAAAAAGTATACTTATTTTATTGAAATGCATTGAAAGCTTAATACAATTAAAATACATTTTTGGGAACGTTTGAGATAAAACCCACCGAACTAAATTACTCCAAATCTGACACGAGTGTTAGGAGTTATACAAATATTGCTAATCGTATTAGAGTATGGAGCTATGCGGAAATTTAGCTTGTTTAAACGCTTCAGCTTATTTAAAGTCTTAGTGTATGTTTGGAGATGGAGTGCAAATAAAACCGACTCCACTTTTTGCTCCGCTGTGCAACCTATTTCGGTTTCTTTAAAATTTATCGTTTATTTACCATTTCCCTGCGATTCAAATGAAGACATTTTCTGCTACGAGTATATTATCTTAATAAACACTTGTGAGGAAGTCACTTGGTCTTGTTTACGTAACCAAGCGATTAACTCTGGATTATCCCACTTTCCATACATCAACGAAAGAAATACTTAAACAAATTATCTCTTGGTGAATAACATCGTTATTACTCGATTTATTTACTTTTCTCGGCTTCATCGCTGAAACTCCAAATTAATATATATGCAAGACTATCAATTAAGATAAAAGGTTAAAATAAGGTTGGGGGGTAGACATAATTTTGCACTATCTACAAGAGACGAATTTAAATGTGCGGTGATGTATAACAAGATACAGTAAACAAGTAATTTAATAATTGTTACTAGTCGCAAGTTTCACTTTGTTGAGGAATAAGCTTCCAACTTAACTCAATTTTCAAGGTAACTTTATGATGGAAACGATATCTGGAGCTTAATTCTCACATTCCGCCTTCCACTAAATTTTGAGAGATTCCCCTTAGTTGTGTCTCTCCCAGTTCATCTTCTCAATTACATCAATACGGCTCTTCAGATCCTCAGACTCGATTACCTAAATCCACACTTATTCCAGTTGCGTATGGTTCTCGGTCTTCTATTTACGATTTTAATTAATTTCACAACTATCGACACTCACAAATATAACGTTATACGTTTTAATAGTCACATGGTGCAACGCTGTTAAACTTTGAGCTTACCCGAAATAGAAGCGATATGAGCCATATATTTTGTTTTAGTAAATTATTCGATAAAGTTATTTCTTATTTATTTACAATAAAAATGCATCGATCAAATTTTAATTTCTTTAAAATTATAGAATTTCCTGAAAAAATTAAGTAACTATTTTATATCTTTAGATTTTGTTCCATGGATGCAAAACAATTGCAAAATCAAGAATTTATGGCTCTTTCTACACTTATTGGCCTTTGTATGTTTCACATTGGTGAAAATTAAAAATTAATGACTAAGTTCTTTATATATTAGAATTTTACAGGTTTACAAGTTAATTATTTTCTATATTTCTTAAAATATTTGCATTTCTGTATCTTTATATGAAAGCCTGCGTGAGGATAAAGAAACATCGGTGAAAACTAAGAATTAATGGCTAATTTCTTAAAAATTGATTAATTATTTATTTCTCTATAAATCTAAATTTTTACAGGTCCAAAAGTTAATAATTTTGTATATTTCTTGAGATTTGTGCATTTTATCAACTGAAGGTAAAAGTCTATTTTCCTAGGGCAATAAAACAAAGAATTCATTACTATTAATATCCTTAAAAAAATTAATAATCATTTGAGTTCTTTAGATATTTGCTTTTCGACTGGTTCGAAACCTTCGTTCCCAGGACTAAAAAATATTCATTCAAACTAAAAAAGTCTCCTTCCATAAAAAAAATCTATTTCTTTGAATATTTTCATTTCAGTACGATAACGTATAAGAAAATAATTGCTAAACTTCTAATTCTTGAAAATTTCCTTTACAAATTAAAAAACTGATTTGTTTTTTCAGTAAGAACATGTACATGTACAGTCACAGTATACAAAATCCCTGCTTAAG
>JAUIMW010001066.1:0-13859 GCA_033557785.1 Enochrus cinctus
TAATTGAATTTACATCAGAAAAAGAACTAATTAATATTATTTTGAGATTTAATTCGTAGCACTATAACGTTTTTTTTAATATATTTTTTGTGATTCACATTCAAATATTTTTTGTAAATTTAATTTTCAATAATAAAAACAAGTTAACTGTTAAATTATATTCTTCAAATTTAATTTATAGTAGGTAGTACCTAAACAATTGTTTTAATTCGTAGCTAGTTATGTTTTAAATTTAATTCGTAGCTCTAAAATTTAGTCAAGTAAGAAATTAGTATTCGTAGCATGCAAAAAATTAATTCGTAGCAGTAACATTTGTAGGATTGAAAGACACTTGGTCAATTATTCATAGCATTATGAACAGTCAATCTATATAATTAATTTTATTAATGAAAATTTAATTCGTAGTAGGTAGTACCTAAGCTTTTGTTTCAATTCGAAGCTAGTTATGTTTTAAATTTAATTCGTAGCACTTGAGGACAGTAAAGTATTTTTAGAATATAATTCGTAATTTTTGAAAGATTTAATTCGTAGCTCTTAAATTTAATTAAAAAAGAAATTTCTTAAATTACTATTCATAGCATGCAAGAAATTAATTCGTGGCATGCAAGAAATTAATTCGAAGTAGGAACATATGCAGAGTTAAAAGACACTTGGTCAATTGTTCATAGTATTACGAACAGTCAATTTATGTAATTAATTTTATTAATGAAATTTTAATTCGTAGTAGATAGTATAGTAATATAGTAATTCGAAGCTAGTTATGTTTTAAATTTAATTCGTATCACTTCAGGACAGTAAAGTATTTTTAAAATGTATTTCATATCTTTTGAAAGATTTAGTTCGTAGCTCTTAAATTTAAATAAAAAAGAAATTTTTTAAATTACTATTCGTAGCATGCAAGAAATTAACTCGTAGTAGGAACATTTGCAGGATTAAAAGACACTTAGTCAATTATTCATAGCATTACGAACAGTCGATCTATATAATTAATTTTATTAATGAAAATTTAATTCGTAGTAGGTAGTACCTAAGCTTTTGTTTTAATTCGAAGCTAGTTATGTTTTAAATTTAATTCGTAGCACTTAAGGACAGTAAAGTATTTTTAAAATATAATTCGTAATTTTTGAAAGATTTAATTCGTAGCTCAAAAATTTAGTCAAGTAAGAGATTTTTTAAATTAGTATTCGTAGCATGCAAAAAATTGATTCGTAGCAGTAACATTTGCTGGATTAAAAGACACTTGGTCAATTGTTCATAAAATTACGAACAATCAATTTATGTAATTAATGTTTTTTATAAAAAATTAATTCATAGCACTAACACACAGTCAATTTATTTATTTTGCTTGTACAACAGAATTAACTTTAATTCGTAGCACTGCATTTTTTAATGTTATTTAATATACGAATATATGAATTAACTTTAATTTAAAAGAGAAAAATATCTTGAAAGTTAATTCGTCTTTTTTATGTATACTTGGAATTTAATTCGTAGTTTTTAAGACTGGCGTATAATATATTTTAAAATTAATTCGTAGCACCAGATCGTAGGTAAAACATTTTAAATTTAAATTTTAATTTTATATAAATTAAATTTTAATTCGTAGCTCTGACAGTCGTTTTTTTTATCATAGATTATTTTTTATTATTAATTCCAATTATAAAAAACAGTTGAATTACATACATAAATTTATTGTGTTGTACGTTATACTTAAATATTAGTCAAATTATTTTTTAAATATCTAATTTAAGGTACTATTTTAGTACTACGTGCTACGAATTAAAGTTACAATTTTAACTACTACGATTATAACAAAATTAATTAATTCGTAATATTAAAAGGCAGTCGAATAAAGAGAATCAAGTTATATATTGTAGTGATTTTTAATTCGTAGCCTTTGATTTATTAATTGAATTTACATCAGTAAAAGAACTAATTAATATTATTTTGAGATTAAATTAGTAGCACTAAAACGTTTTCTTATATATTTTTTGTGATATGCATTCAAGTATTTTTTGTAAATTTATTTTGCTACAATAAAAAAACAATTAACAGTTAAGTTATATTCTTCAAATTTAATTCGTAGTAGGTAGTACCTAAACAATTGTTTTAATTCGTAGCTGTTTTAAATTTAATTCGTAGCAATTGAGGGCAGTAAAGTATTTTTAGAATATAATTCGTAATTTTTGAAAGATTTAATTCGTAGCTCTAAAATTTAGTCAAGTAAGAGATTTTTTTAAATTAGTATTCGTAAGATGCAAAAAATTAATTCGTAGCAGTAATATTTGCAGGATTAAAAGACACTTGGTCAATTGTTCATAGTTTCGAACAGACAATTTATTTAATTAATTTTCTTAATAAAAAATTAATTCGTAGCTCTAGCACACAGTCAATTTGTTTATTTTGTTTGTACAAATAATATAAGACTTATTAACAGTGTTAACTTTAATTCGTAGCACTACATTTTTTGATTTTATTTAATCTACAACATGAATTAAATTTAATTTACGGAGGTGAAATGTATAAAATTAATTCGTAGCTTTTAATACGGGGTAAAAAGATATTTTAAATTTAAATTGAACTCGTAGCTCTAACAGATTTTTCTATATTTACTTGGGATTTAATTCGTAGCTTTTAAGACTTGCATATAATATATTTTGAAATTAATTCGTAGCACCAAAACGTTCCTATGAAATTTCTTAATTAATTTTTATATTAATAAAAAATACATAGATTTTTTGAATTAAATTCGTAGCCTTCGATTTATTTAATGAATTTACATTAGTAAAAGAACTAATCAATATTATTTTGAGATTTAATTCGTAGCACTAAAACTTTTTTTTAATATTTTTTTGTGATATACATTCAATTATTTTTTAAACGAAGTCAATATTTTTTTATTTGACTTATATCAATAAAAGAAAAACAATATATTTTTAAAATTTAATTCGTAGCATGTGGTAAATAATTGTCTTTTATATTTAATAACTTTTCGTTAGTTTCAAGGTACACTGATAATTAAAATTCCATTTTTTGTTATTCATCTTCTGAATAAAACTCAATTAATTCGTAGCTCTAATCCACATCATTTTTTATGACTTTTTTAAGACTTATTAATAGTATTAACTTTAATTCGTAGCCCTACATTTTTTCATATTCGAAGCAATATGAATTAATTTAATGTATTTAACATAGAAGAAAGATTTTAATTCGTAGTATTTAATACGTAGCTCTACCTTTTTAAATTGTAATTAATATTAAATATTAATTTCATTAATAAAAATAAAAGGTAGTCAAATTAAGTTTAAAATATTTAATATCTATTATATAAGTACTATGTGCTATGAATTAAATTTAAAGGAGTTACTTGGGAATTAATTCGTAGCCTTTAAGACTAATATATTTTTTAAAAATTAATTCGTAGCACTAAAACATTTTTACTATATTTTTTGAGTTTTTTTGCAAGATTCATAGCTTTTAGAAAGAAGTTCATTAAAATTTAACACTAATTCAATTTTTTTATTCGATTTATAACAATAAAAAAATTAAAAGTTTTTTATAATTTAATTCGTAGCATGTAAATAATTGTCTTTTAAATTTAATTGGTATCTTTTGAACTTTTCGCTAGTTTCAAGGTATATTTATTTTTAATTTAATTCGTAGCACTTGAAGAACGTAAAGAACTGTCTTCGACTGCTACACTTCTTAAAATTTAATTCGTAGCTCTATAAAATCGTCAAATATTAATTTTCTTATTATGGAAAATGTAAAACAGAATTGAGAAATGTAAATATCTCAAGCTTTTTGCAATTTAATTTGCAGCCCTTGATATACTTAACCAATAAAATAAAATCGTAGTACTAAGTTATTTAATTCGTAGTGTTTTACAGTTGTAGATCAAATTTTTTTAATATTAATTCTAATACAGAAAATTGTACATAAATTTAATTTATTGTACATTGAACTCAAATAAGAGCCAAACTAATTTAGTAAGATTAAGTAAAATTCATATCAGTTAAAATTTAATTCGTAGCACCAAAAACGTTTTATTATAATAACATTCAAGTATTATTTTAAATGTATTCTGCAACATTTGTAGCTTTTAGAAGCTTTTTAATAAGTTAATTAAAATTGAGCTCAATAAAAAAGATTTTTAAATTTAATTCGTAGCACTATATTTTTTTAATTAGTTTTATGATTTCTGGTTTGTTGTAGGTAGTTTTTAAATGTGATTGTCACTGCTAATAATTTAAATACTACGTTTCTTTTGAATTTAATTCGTAGAGCATAAAGAACTAAATGTAAAAGAGATTTAATTCGTAGCTCTAGGATGCAATTGCGATATGTAGTAGTTGTAGTACGAGAAGGCACTTACTAGTAAATTTTTATAGTATGATCAACAGTCAATTTGCTTAATTAAATAATGATAATTAAAATTCCATTTTTTGTTATTTATTTTCTGAATAAAACATAGTTAATTCGTTGCAAATAATATAAGACTTATTAACAGTATTAACTTTAATTCGTAGCCCTGCATCTTTTTTAAATATTGTTTAATATACAAAGAAATGTGAATTTAATTTAATTTATTTAACATAGAAGGAATATTTTAATTCGCAGTATTTAATACAGTCAAATAAGATATTTTATATTTAAACTGTAAATAAACTAAAATTTAATTCGTAGCTTTCCCTTACTACGTGCTACGAATTAAAGTTAAAGTATTATACTGCTACGATTTCTTCAAATTTTATTCTTAACTTTAAAAGACAGTCAATTAAGGAAAAACAAGTATTATATACAGAGTTATATTAATAGAATGTAGTGATTTGTGATTACTTGGGAATTAATTCGTAGCCTTTAAAACTGATATATTTTTTAAAATTAATTCGTAGCACTAAAACTTTTTTATTATTTTTTTTTGTGGCGTACTTTCAATTATTATTATAAATGTATTCTGCAACATTCATAGCTTTTAGAAAGAAGTTTATTAAAATTTAACACTAATTTAATTTCTTATACTATTTATAACAAGAAAAAGAAATTAATAGTTTTTTAAAATTTAATTCGTAGCACTAAAATGTTTTTGCTACAATTTTTTGACTGTAACAGACAATGATTTTTTCTTCGATTTATATCAATAAAAGATTACCAGATATTTAAAATTTAATGCGTAGCATGTAGTAAACAACTTTTTTCGAAATTTTAATTCGTAGCACTACATTTTTTATTATTAGTTTTCTGATTGTATTTTTAAAATATATATATAAAATATTAGTCAATTTATATTTAAAATATCTGTGGTATTTAATTATTATGTTCTACGAATTAAAATTAAAATATTAACGTTTGTTATAATTTTTTGTGACATACATTCAAGTATTTTTAATAATGTATTCTGCATTCATTAGTAGATTTTAAAACAGCTATTTAAGATTTACAGTTTTTTTTTAAATAAATTCGAAGCATGTGGTAAATAACTTTCTTTTAAATTTAATTCGTAGTACTAAAATACAGCTGTGATATGTAGAAGACACTTGGTTAGTAAATTTTCTTAGTGATATGAACAGTCAATTTACTTAGTCAAATAATATTAATTAAAATTTAATTCGTAGCTTTAACAGAAAGTTTTTTTAAATTCTGTTAAAATTTAATTCGAAGTTCTAACAGCAAAAATTAATAAGTCAATAAAAAAGTTTAATATTCATTAAATTTTAAGGTACAAATAGTGAGTCTTGTTTTTTGATATAAATAATCTACGAATTAAATTCCAAGGAACTTGACATCTGATATAATCTATGAATATATTTCTAACTTAAAAAAAATATTACAGAATCCTGTTAAGCTACGAATTAAATGTCCTAAATCTTATGAATTAATTTAAAAATTATTTATTGTCTTTTGATCCTTCAAATACTTGCTACGAATTAATTTCTACTGATACAAATAGCAGTTAAAAAACTGTTACTTAATTATTTTTTGGAGCTACGAATCAAATTTAAAAATTAACGAATTTTAATTAATGCATTCTTGTCTTTACGTGCTATGAACAAAATTCAAAACAAAATGTAAAAAAAGCAATTCAAAGAACACATTTTGTTTTAAATTTAATTCGTAGCACGTGGCAAACTATTCGTAGCACTCAAGTTTTATTATTAATTTTATGATTGCAGCAAACAATGAATATTACGAATTAAATTTTAAGTACCTAATTTGATTATTATTTGAACTTTTCATTAAGTTTGAGGCACATTTTGTCTACAATTTAATTCGTAGCACTTGAATAATAAAGTTCTAACATACAATCAAGTAAATCCATGACATATATCACAATTCAAGTACGTCGCACTACGAATTAAATTCTTCCTAACTTCATCACTCTTTGAACACAGAGGCACATTTTGTTTTGAATTAATAGCTCTAATTAAAAGAATTTTTTCTATTAAATTCAATAAAATAAAGGTAATTAACAGAATTTAAAAATTTAATTCGTAGCACGTGGTAATCTAAAGTTCTTTAAAATTTTAATCATAATGTTAAAACTGTTAATAATTTAACTGTTTTAAGAGCTATGATTTATTTAAATACCCTCAAGTAATTTGTACGCTACAATAAAAAAATAAAATAAATAAATAAAAAATACAATCGTTTAATATTACGAATTAAACTTTAAAAATTTAATTCGTAATAAATATTTAACTACGACGTATTACGAATTAAATTCAAAGTACTTGACGTGATTGTCTTTTGAATTTTTAATTATATTCGTAGCAATTAAAGATAGCAATGCATTTTTAAAATATAATTCGATTTCTTAAAATTTAATTCGTAGCTCCAAGATATGATTTAAGTAAGTTTTTTTAATTGGTATTCGTAGCAGTAGAAATTAATTTGTAGCACTAATATTTGGATTATTTAAATTGTAAGTAGTCATTTCATCTTTAAGAAGATTCAAACTTAAAAATTAATTCGTAGCTCTATTTAGCAAAGTAAATGTTTTGGAACTACGAAATAATTAAACAGAAATACGAATTATAATTAAAAAAAATACATTGCTGTGTTTACGTTCTATTCAATTTAATTCGTAGTAGGTCGTACTAAAGCATTAAATTAACTTCAAATAATCAACAATTAATTCGTAGTGGGACACACTTAAATCGTGTATAATTTATGTCAAGTAATAAGCTAAGTATTACTTTTACGAATTAAATTTAATATATATAATTTATTATTGTTTTTACTGTTACTAAGTAAATTAAAACATTCTTATAATTCATAAAATATTTTGTGTTACGACAGTGGAAGAAAACCAATTAACATTATTTTAAAATTAAATTCGCAGCACATTTTTTATTATTAATGTTCTAATAACAATAAAATTTCGTTTGTGCTACGAATTAAATTCTAGAGAACTTGAGTGATACGAATTAAATTCTACTTATATGCAATCTTGTATGTCTACGAATTAAATGCAAATTGCAACAGTCAAAGGCAATTAAACGAAATTTAATTCGTAGTACTTTGTACTTAAATAGTATTGAATTTTTTATTGCTCCAAAGAATATTCGCAATGGTATGACAAATTATTGGTTTAGTGCCTTTCCAACAAATGTAATTGTTACGAACTAACGACGTGCTACGAATTAAAAAACTTTCTTATATGTAAGAGCTACGAAATAAAGTCGAACGAACTACGAATTAAGTTTTAATTGACTTAATTTAGTAAAGTAAATGTTCTTAATGCTATGGATGAAATTTAAAAATCATCAATTGTCTTTTGATTCCCCATCTATTAGTGCTACGAATTAATTTCTACTGTTACTAATAGCAATTAAAAAAAATTATTTAATCATGTTTTTGAGCTACGAATTAAATTAAAAAAGAAAGAATTATAACTTCAAAAATTACATTGATGTTTTTATGTTCTATAAATTAAATTCAAACGGAAATGTTCCTCGGATTCAATGAAAAGTTCAAAAAACTATCAAGCTAGTTACTTTTAATTTAATTCGTAATTGACCGTACTTAAATAGCCTAAATAAATTTAAAAATTGTTATTTGAATGTATGCTAGAAAAACTATACAATAAAAACGAATACGAATAGTTTACCACATGCTACGAATTAAATTTTAAAAACTGTCACTGTTTTTCATTGAAATAAATCAAATAAAAAAATTGAACATCTGTTAGAACAACGAACTAAATTTATTTAGAAATTTAAGAATTAATAATTGTCTTCTCATCCTCCAAATACTAGTGCTACGAATTAATTTCTACTGTTACGAATACCAATTAAATAAACTTAAAACTTAAATCATATCTTGGAATTAAATTTAAAAAAATCGATTTATAATTTAAAAAATGCATTGGTGTCTTTACATGCTACGAATTAAATTAAAAAAAGTGCCTCGTATTTAATCAAAAGTTCAAATGCAGTGAAACTAGATTCTTTATTAAAAAATTAATTCGTAGTACGACGTTTTTGAATGAACATTTATGTTACATAATAAACTAAATATAATATTAAATTTACTATAACTTTTATTGTTCCCAAGTAAATTTGTTACAATTAACAATTAAAAAATTAAATTTAAAAAAATTATCACGTGCTACGAATTTAAAAAACTTTTAATTCAGCTTTTTTGTTGACTGCTAACTGTGTCCTACTACGAATTAATTGTTGATTATTTGAAGTTAATTTAATGCTTTAGTACGACCTACTACGAATTAATTTGAATAGAACGTAAACACATTAATGATTCCGTAATACAATTAATTAACAATTTTTTTATAGCTATTCGTAAAAGTAGAAATTAATTCGTAGCACTTATATTTGATTGATTCTTTTTTTTTAAATTTAATTCGTAGCTCAAAAACATCATTCAGTTTCGTTTTTTTTTTAATTGTTATTAGTAACAATGGAAATTAATTCGTAGCACTTATATTTGAATGATTCTTTTTTTATATTTAATTCGTAGCACAAAAACATGATTAAGTTTCGTTTATTTTTAATTGCTATTAGTAACAGTAGACATTAATTCGTAGCACTTATATTTGTATGGTTCTTTTTTAAATTTAATAATTAATTTGAAGGATAGAAAGATAATTAATAATTCACTCTTAAATTTCTAAATTATGTTAATTAAAATTTAATTCGTAGATGTTCGATTATTTTTTTATTCGATTTATATCAATGAAAAAACATTAACAGTCTTTAAAATTTAATTCGTAGCAGGTGGCAAACTGTTCGTAGCACTAATTTTTTTATTATTAACTTTATGATTGTGGTATACTTTAAATTTAATTCCCAAATGTACAACATATTGCGAATGAAATTTTTATTACCTAATTAATTAATTCGTAGCACTAAATTTTAAGAACTCTTCATTAAATTCGAAGCACATTTTGTCTAACATTTAATTCGTAGCACTTGAATTACAAAGTTCTAACAGACAATTAACAGTATTTCAAAATTTAATTCGTAGCAAGTGGTAATGTAAAATTCTTCAAAATTTAAATCATAATATCAAAACTGTTGTATTATTATTTTCATTGTATAATAAAAAAATTGGTACTACGAATTAAAAAAAAGATAATTGGTTAATTAAAATTAATTAAATTGTATTTCAACATTTTATTAATAGAATAATAGAATCAAATAACGTTTAACCAATAATATTTCATAGCATTATACCTTTTTAATTTATTTAATGAAATACATTAACAGATTTTAAAATTTAATTCGTAGCATGTGGCAAACTATTCGTAGCACTCACTATTTATTATCAATTTTATGATTGTAGCAAACAATATTATGTGCATTTTACTACGAATGAAATTTTAAATACATAACTTGATTATTATTTGAACTTTTCATTAAATTCGAGGCACATTTTATCTAAAATTTAATTCGTAGCACTTGAATAAGAAAGACAATTTTATATACAAAATTAAATTTGTAGTAATACATTTTTTATTATTGATATTCTGATTTTTAAGCAGTAATAAAAAATAAACAACAAAATTTAATTAAAATTAATTCGTAGCAATAACATTTGTAGGGTCAAAAGATTTAATCATTAATTTAAAAATTTTAATAGCTTTAAGAACATTTAGCTTACGTAATTAAATGTTAAATAAAGTTAATTAATATGTAATTTATAACTCTAGAAGTCTCATTACATTTATATCAACAAAAAAGTCGAATTAAAAGTTAATTGATATTTAATTCGTAGCACGTGGCAAACTTTTTTATATTTAATTTGTGGCACAAAAATTTTGTATAATTCTATTTAAGGACGTCTTAGTACCAATTAAAGTACAATTATCTAGTTCCATTGCCTCTGGAACTTTAGATAAATTCGATTCACAGTTTCTTTTGAATTTAATTCGTAGCATGAACAAAACAACAACGAACATTTACTATACTTAATTAAAAATTCAATCGTCGTTCCAACAGATGTTCGAATATTTTTTATTCGATTAATTTCAATGAAAGCACTTGTATTTGCAGGATCAGAAAACAATCGATAATTTTTACATTTCATTCATAGCATTTGGAACTTTATCTTTACTAAATAAATCGATTATTTTTTATTCGATATACTTTAAATTTAATTCGTAGCAAAAACGTACTACGAATTAAATTTTAAGCACCTAACTTAATTATAATTTTAACTTTGTCTAAAATTTAATTCGTAGCACTTACACTTTTTATTGCAATTCGTAGCAAGTTAGAAATTAATTCGTAGCTGTAACATTTTTAGGGCCAAAAGACACCAGTAATATTATAAAAATTAAAATTTAACTGCTATTTAACCACGAAGTACTACGAATTAAATGTATTAATTAATTAATTAATTTTCTAAAATTTAATTCGTAGCTTTACAAGATTGTATAATAATAAAAATTAATTTAGAAATATATTTATAGATTAAATACATATTTAGAATATAAAGATGCCAAGTTCCTTGGAATTTAATTCGTAGCCTTTAGCAGTATTTTAAAATTTAATTCGTAGCATGCTATAAATTTAAAAAAAATATTTAATTTCGCAGGATAATTAATAAAAATTAATTCGTAGCTCTAACGTTTAATTTTAATAAAAAGAGTCAGTTTATTAAAATTTGATTCGTAGCTTATGCACATTTTAGGATTCTAAATCTAATAGACACGTACTATTCAATTTAATATTAATTCGTAGTACGTTAACAATAAATTAAATAAATATTTATTCTTTGTAAAAAAGTCAAGTTAGATACATTAAATACAATTCATAATAAATAGTAGTCAAATTATATATTTTAAAAGTTAAAGTTATGTATTATGTATTAATTTCGTATCACATAATACGAATTAATATTATTAAAATTTAATTCGTAGCTCTAGCATTTTGTTTTTTTTTTCTTTAAATCAGTGTACCAACAGAGATTCTTTTAATTTCAATCCAATGCACTAAAAATTAAGGCAAGCATTTTATATAAATTTAAAAGGCAAACTGAAAAAATTAATTCGTAGTACTTTATTGAAATTTTGTAAAATTTAATTCGTGGCAATAAAATACATTCGTTGAGAATTTTATTTTGCAGAGTTAATAACTCTTAATATAAAATTAGTAAACATTAAAAACAACCATCAACATATAAGTAAGTTTTAATTCGTAGCACACACTGTGAAGTTCTTTAGAATTTATTTCGTAGCACTGGAGTACTGATCTTCTTTAGTGTTTAATTCGTAGCACGTAGAGTACTAAACTTTTTTAGTGTTTAATTTGTTGCTCGTAGAATACTGATCTTCTTTAGTGTTTAATATAGAGTACTGATCTTCTTTAGCATTTAATTCGTAGCACGTGAGTACTAATCTTCTTTAGTGTTTAATTCGTAGCACGTAGAGTACTGATCTCCTTTAGTGTTTAATTCGTAGCACGTAGAATACTGATCTTCTTTAGTGTTTAATTCATAGCACACAAAGTATTAATCTTCTTTATTGTTTAATTCGTAGCACATAGAGTACTGATCTTCTTTAGCATTTAATTCGAAGAACATGAGTACTAATCTTCTTTAGTGTTTAATTCGTAGCACGTAGAGTACAAATCTTCTTAAGCAATTAATTCGTAGCTCGTGACTACTAATGTTATTTAGTGTTTGATTCGCAGCTCGTAGGGTACTAATTTTCTTTAGTCTTTAATTCGTAGCACATAGAGTTCTGATCTTCTTTAGCATTTAATTCGTAGCACACAGAGTACTAATCTTCTTTAGTGTTTAATTCGCAGCACATAGAACACTGATCTTTAGAATTTAATTCGTAGCACATAGAGTACTAATCTTCTTTAATGTTTAATTCGTAGCACATAGAGTACTGATTTTATTTAGCATTTAATTCGTAGCAAGTGAGCACTAATTTACTTTAGTGTTTAATTCATAGCACGTAGAGTACTAACTACTACTTCTTTAGTGCTTAATTCGTAGAACGTAAAGTACTATTTTTTTTAGTGTTTAATTCGTAGCACGTAGAGTACTGATCTTCTTTAGTATTTAATTCATAGCACGCAAAGTATAAATCTTCTTTAGCATTTAATTCGTAGCATGTAGAGTACTGATCTCATTTAGTGTTTAATTCGTAGCACGTAGAGTACTGAACTTCTTTAGTGTTTAATTCGTAGCACGTAGAGTACTGATCTTCTTTAGTGTTTAATTCGTAGCACACAAAGTATTAATCTTCTTTAGTGTTTAATTCGTAGCACATAGAGTACAAATCTTCTTTAGCAATTAATTCGTAGTTCGTGACTACTAATGTTCTTTAGTGTTTGATTCGCAGCTCGTAGAGTACTAATTTTCCTTAGTCTTTAATTCGTAGCACATAGAGTACTGATCTTCTTTAGCATTTAGTTCGTAGCACATAGAGTACTAATCTTCTTTAGTATTTAATTCGTAGCACATAGAGTACTGATTTTATTTAGCATTTAATTCGTAGCACGTGAGTACTAATTTACTTTAGTGTTTAATTCATAGCAGGTAGAGTACTTATCTTCCTAAGTGTTTAATTCGTAGCACGTAGAGTACTAACCTTCTTTAGTACTTAATTCGTTGCACATAGAGTACTGATCTTATTTAACATTTAATTCGTAGCACATAGAGTACTGATCTTCTTTAGTGTTTAATTCGAAGCACGTGAGTACTGATCTTTTTCAGTGTTTAATTCGTAGTACTTAAAGTACTACGTAGCACGAAGAGTACAAATCTTCTTTAGCAATTAATTCGTAGCTCGTGACTACTAATCTTCTTTAGCATTTAATTCGTAGCACATAGAGTAATCATCTTCTTTAGTGTTTAATTCGTAGCACGTAGAGTACTAATCTTCGTTAGGGTTTAATTCGTAGCACGTAGAGTACTAATCTTCTTTAGTAAAGAAGATCTTCTTTGATAAAGTCAAGCATTTTCTATAAATTTAAAGGACAAACTAGCAAAAATTAAAAACAACCATCAAAATTTAAGTAAGTTTTAATTCGTAGCACATACTGTTAAGTTCTTTAGAATTTAATTCATATCACTGGTAAATATATAAGATCTAATTCGTAGCATATAGAGTATTGACGTTCTTTAGTGTTTAATTCGTAGCACGTAGAGTACTAATCTTCTTTAGTGTTTAATTCGTAGCACGTAGAGTACTGCTCTTCTTTAGTGTTTAATTCGTAGCACACAAAGTATTAATCTTCTTTAGTGTTTAATTCGTAGCACACAGAGTACTGATTTTATTTAGTATTAAATTCGTAGCACGTGAGTACTAATTTACTTTAGTGTTTAATTCATAGCAGGTAGAGTACTAATCTTCCTAAGTGTTTAATTCGTAGCACGTAGAG
>JAUIMW010001067.1:0-13852 GCA_033557785.1 Enochrus cinctus
AGGTGCTAAGTTTTTATTTGCATAAATGACTACACCATCGTTCTGATTAAAATGTGCATTGTTATAAACTATTTCAATTCGGGTATTTTATATTTTTCTATATTTTGAATATCCCAGGTCTCGCTGAGCACAACAACATCTAGATTCTTTATTTCTAACTGCTCGGTCAATAACAAAAATTCATCAAAATGTTTCTTAATACTACGTATGTTCATGTGGAAGATAGCATTCGTTATGTCTAGGTCCTTTTTTAGTTTGTCTACATCGTCGTATATTATGGTTTTGTCTTCGTTACGGTCGCCGTTTTGTTCGTCAAGTCCAAGGTTCAAATTATCCATTTTTAAACAACACAAAAACACACACATGCTGGATATTTCCGTTGATTGTTTTCGGTGGCGTCTCCTTCCTTTCTCATGTGGATTTTACCATAAGAAAACTATATATACTTGAAATCGACTGCCTTCTCCTTTGCCATTCTAAGTAAACTTTTATTGAAGGGTGTTAGGTGTTCATGAAGCCAGATTTACTTCCACAGTTTTTGCTTAATATTAAAATTATATAAGGTAAAAAAAATATCTAATTCATTCTTTAGTTTGTTAGTTTGGTCTAATTTAAGTAAGCTGTAATATATTAACAAATTGTAACTTTTATTGTATATTTTACTTTTTTTGCAATAAAACAGAAATAAGTATAAATAAATTACTTTTTTCCAACAATATTCTTATTTGATTTCGTTGGTGTCTGACTTATATTCCTTCCACTTTCTCCTGATTCAAGAAGAAGAAATCAATTAGTTTGAATATCTATCGCGTTCCACGCCCGAGAGGCGCTGATGTTAGGATTGCATTATGACCATTTCAATACATTGTTGTTGCGCATCATAGCCGACGAAAGATACTGTTCGTAGGAAGAAAGCACTCTGTTCGAGTACTAGTTCTTGCCTGACAGCAAATGCTAGTACCGCACGTGAAAATCGACATGCGTATTTGTGGCGATTGGGTAGTTTAAGGCGTAGTCCCCTCTCGGAGCCATCCAGGGATTACACTCAGTAGTTCAAGCAAATCAAAGAGCATGTTTGCGCATAGCCTTTTTCATTGCATTCAGCGGGATACAGTAGAATGTGAATAGCAGTCTTCGGGTAAAACCCGTTACCGTTAACTTCTACGACGAAGTATCGGCACCAGGTCTCCACAAGGGACCTGGCCAGCCGTATATCTTTTGTTGGCGGTTGGGATTGGTACGGTGCAGTCTCTCCCCTGAAGGCACCCAAGACCTGCACTCAGCAGTATTTAAAAAAACTTTGAGCCGTCGCGTTTTACCCCAGCTTCACTTGAATGTGAAGCCGCTCGCGTGACACCAGATAGTCCAGAAAGCGAGCTTGCCACATTGGAAGCGAAGAGCGCCGGCATCAAGTCTCCACGGACTGGAGCTGGCCGTGCACTCCTCTATGGTTACGTGACCCGCCGTAAGGAAGCCCCGTCAAGTCCGTGGTTGAAGGTTCCACACAACTGAATAACGCACATGCAATGCTGTAAACCTGTGCACAAGATGGGCAAGCATCTCGGCTGGCAGTGTCAAGCACAGGCGTTAAGTCAAGCCGGCGGTTCAAAGACCACTACACACACACACACACACATTGTTAGACTGCACTCCGATCTTCTCTATATGTGCGAGAGCCAGCATTCCAGAACCTTCGGGACTTTCTAGCGAGCTTCTTTCTCGAGCGTCTGGAGTCTTCGCATCTAGAATGTTCTATATGCTCGCTTTCGTAACACCCCTCTCTTAAGACTGATCGTCCCGAGCAGTACTCCTACGGTCCTCATAATTTCATAACGATTCTTCTTATTGATAAAATGTCTCATTTGGCAATCTCCGTGGCGTTTTCCATTTATCTTTTGGATACAGAGCTTTCCAAAGGCTCTCATAGGTATCAAATAATATAACTGCTGTTTGCCATTTCTTAATACCCGGTTCAGTCGTGAAGCTTGCTCTTGAAGATCCTGAACTTGTCCAAATCTCTTGCTAAAGTTTAAAGCTATTCCCTTGTTCATCTTCAAATCTGCCTTCCTTATGAAGTTCCGAAACCCTGATTGGTGGGAGACTTAAGCACTTGGACTCTAAATTCCTATTTTTCGTGATTTCCGTTATAAGGAACCAAGCGATTTTTGTGAACTATTTTTGGCTGGTCCTTTGGTGATTTCTTCTGGAATTTTTGGGAGCAAACTTTGTCTCCTTGATTGAAACCTCCAGCTTCACCTTTTGAATATATCCCACTTTTGTAGTGCTTTTTATTTTAAGGGCATTTGGATTTTATATATCCCATCTTTCCACACTGATAGCACTTCACCCCCTTCTTTGGTTTGATCCCTTTTCAGGCGATCTTCTAGTTGCCTTACGACCCTTTCTTCTTCCAACTTGTTGTCGTTTGAAGATCCTCATACCGAAGAACTACATGGTTCTGGCTGCCTATAAACAGGATGAAATTTTGGATCGGGATGACCTCCACTGCATCTTGTGATAGGTTATTGTAAGCTAATCAGTCTCCAAACCGCACTTCCAGGGCATTGACTAGCCTTTGATTTTGCACAGCACCAACGAAGCTTAACCCTGTATCGCTAAAGTCAAATTTACGAATTTTTCCTCATCATTCCATTCATAATGATATGAATAGATTATCGAGCAGCTACTTTGTTTTCCCGAAATAATGACTTCCCTTTAGCTTGTTACGTTGGGCCTCCGTTTTATCTTCAAGTTCTATTTTCACTTCTTCGAGTTGTCCCCGAAGTTCGATCTTAGTATATGCGAGATGTTCGAAAAGTTCGCTTCTCATCAGCCGAAAGTCATTGTTCTGTTTGTCTATTTTATTATTTAATTTACTATTTTGTTTATCTATTTTATTACTTAATTCACTATTTTGTTTGTCTATTTTATTACTTAGTTCACTACTTTGTTTGTCTATTTTATTCAGTTGTTGAAATTTTAAAGACTGCATCATGTCTTTAATGTCTCTAGTGCTCAGCGCAATGTATTCTGAAACATATACATATGGAAAGAAAAAGAAGACCCTTGGGTATAGCCATGTAATAGTATAGATTTGTTTTCGATAGATGGATATAAATTTTACTTTTTGGGAAGAACAAATAAAATTGGAGAGGTGTAGCCTTATTCGTCAGAAATAAATTTAAATTTAAAGTATATATTTGGATTTTCCAAATGTACGCACGTCTGGTGATCTTTCTGAGCGTAGTATTGATACCGAGTTGGAAATATTCACCATTATTTTACAAATCGCGTATGATCTAGATACACCATTTAAAACTGTTTTCTTTTGTTTAACCGATAACATATAACCCATATGAAATATATCAAGTGCTTTTGCTCTTCTAATGGCAGCGATTAGAAGAGCAAAGAGGGTATTTATTGATTTAGAATTCAAAGAAAACTCTAATTATGGAGCTTATGAAGATGTTCCAGGAGTATTGATTCTGGGAAAAACATTGACCTTCCTGAACGCATTTTCTCACCTAATTATGTTCTTTTGATTCGGTTGATGATTCAAATATTGACAATAGCCTATTTGATTTTTCGTTTACTACAAAACAGGAAATATTACAATTTTTTAATAAAATATCATCTAACACTAAAGGCTTTGAATGGTATATCAATAAAACTTATAAAATTATCATGTAATGTTGTCATTTATTTGCCGTTCAAATAATCGTACTATTGAATATTCAATTGTCTCTTCTGCTTTGGTTGGTCATTTAAGACCAGATTTATCTAAAATATTCGAGAAAGTATTATCGAAGCGTTCAATTTGGTCTTAGACCGGGTTACAGTTGTGTCTACACCCCCATTGACGTGACCCGATAATGAGAACTACACATAATAAATATTTGGCTATTTAAATATTTGCAGAGTTTTCCAAGGCATTTGACAATCTCTCTATATAAAGATATATTGCTTTAACAACCATCGGTTTTGAGGTTTATTGAACACACAAAATTGTACATTTGAATTTTAGTTGGTGTCTTTTTCCAGTCAAGTGGAACTGTGCAACATGTTGTTTTGGACACAGAAGATAGTCACAATCTAGTGGCATACTGAACAGTGCCAGTCTAAAGTCGAGAATGAACACTTCCTTCCTCGATCACGACAATACTCTCTGCGCCAAAACGATGTAAACATTTGACTACGACAGAATTGAAACTTCTCGGTCTACATCTTTGTTCCCGGGTGTGAAAATAAAGCTAAAAGTGGATCGGTTTTTCATTGATGAGGACCTTCTGCTAGCTTAGGACAACGATTTTACTTTAATTCTTAATGAGTATAAATAAGAAAGATTGTTGTATAAAGAGAAAATCTCATAAAAATGAGGAGGTTCAGGCCCGCTGTGCTGAGCCGGTCTATGTGAAACAAAAAATTGAGTCATACACTAAAAATTATTAGATATTGTTAAGTCATTCTCATAAAAGATCTTTATGGTCACTATATACTTGGGGCTGCTCTTCCGAAACAATCTACCATAGCGGAAATGATGCAAGTAAGAAGTTATCAGTGGGAGGGTTACTGTGATTCCTTGTACTCATTTCACTGATCGTTATTGTGTACTTGTCTGAACCAATTCTTTTGGAATTAACAATATATTTTACAGAAATCATTTGATAAACTAGACAAATTACAAAAATTTGAACCAATGATGAAATTCTAAATGAAGGTATTTTTACCTGTATTGCAGCTAATACAGCCGATGCCCATATCAATGCTCCAGTCGCTGAACCTGTTGGAGCTACTCTGGGGGAATATTTAGTTTTTGTATCTACATCCAATGTTATGGGCTCAGGGGTGGCAGACAAACATCCCAAAAACATGAGTACAGCAGTTCCAACAGTTTCGCCAATAAATGCAGGAAATACTTGATTTAACCAAAAATCTTTATTGCCTAAAATATACTTATTCGATTACAGAAAAAAGTTTTGAAAAGGTATACTCACTTGAATGAGACATTTCAGATGGGAATATTTTGACAAATAATTTTATTCTTTAGTTTGCTTAATATTTATATATATTTTTTTTTTAGCATAAACCGGTTAGTAATTTAATCAAAAATTGTGATTACTCTTTTATTGATATTGTGTTAACCACTACACCCCTCAACTCATTCAATGACCTTCCAGCGTACAATGTTTGGTCATTAAAAGAACTGCTAGTAGCTAAAGAAGAAAACTTGTCAAAGTCCATATAAAAACATTTTTGTAATTTTTTTTTTCTTTCAATAAGTTTTATTAAAAATGTAAAATGTGCATTGCGCTTCTTAATTGCTGGGTCAAATGCTTTCCTTTTACCATTAGACAATCGGCTATTGTTGCAGCCGTGATTAGTGTTGTGAGTACTTTTCGTAAGAATTTTTTTGGATAATGAAGTATTAACGATTTTTTGCAGCTATGTACGTTAGGTTTAACCACCTTAGTATATATGTACTTTGATGATAGCATTTCAGAAGAGTTCTTCCTTGGGTACATTGTTATATGGATTAGTATATTATTGCTTAACATCAATTTAATTTACGGTATACTAAATGTATGTATACTACAAATTTAAACGCAATGAACTATTTATTATACATTTACTTTCAGAGGATGCCATGTGCCTTACTAATATGGATTATATTTGACATTGCTTTCCTACTAACAATAACACCACACATAATTACAAATTATGATTCTATAATAATCTTTGGTATAAGTTTTATAGGTACAGTCTTTTCATTTCATTTTGATTTCCTAATTAATTAACTAACAAATTACACAGCTAAAATATCACCTTTAAAATGTTATATTTGTTACAGTCGTTCTAATTGTTTGCCTAGTCATCATAGTAGCATACTATTTTAAAGTGAACCAGGCGAGTAAAAAACTGTTTGAAGAACTGGAATTAGACGATGATCTTTGGGAAATGCCTCAAAATTTTAGTACTTACGATTACCGTCAGGAAATGTCAAATGTATCATTCCAACTGAGGGGAGCATTCAAAAAGAAATTAGCAAGAAGAAGTACTCAACAAGGAACAGTTCCATATGTAACAAGTTCAACTCCAATAAGGGACGAACCTTTGAAAGTACAATCTTTGAAAGAACAACCTTTGAAAGAACAACCTTCGAAAGAACAACCTGTGAAAGAAGAACCTTTGAAAGAAGACACATATTCAGTTAGTAGTTCTCATAGTGGTCATAGTTCTCATAAGAAACATAAAAAAAAGAAACATGCAAAAAAGAACCCCAGCAAACATTAACAAAATTACTGCAATACCGGAAACAAACATATATATACTTAGGGGGGGTGCGTTTTACAAATAAATTTTATGTGTTCAGAATAGATTTATTATTTACACTACTTATTGGGATGTAATGATTGAACTAAAAGCTGGAATAAGATTTAGGGTAATACAACAAGTTATATTAAAATATTTATTATAATCAGCTGAATTTGTACATCACAGTATGTTATAAAATGTTATATACAATTTAATTAAATCGACAGGTATAAATCGCAATTAATAGTTAATATGAAAATGTACACTAATGAAATAAATACAAATGGTAACTTAACAACAAACAATTAATAAGGAATTACACATTTTTAGCGGAGCGCATTTTTATATTTTTAATTTATTTTAAATCAGTTGTATTTATACTAATTTCAGTTCTGTTGTCGATATAATTATTGGCATAAATAGCAAAAGAAAATTAAGTAGAACATTAAATTTTACTTAAACAAAGGTCTTTCGGCTGTAAAATGCATTTTTAAAGTTTTTATTAAAAAAAAGTAAGTATTAAGGTACACTTAGTTTACGAAGTTTATATATATGACTCTACTGAAAAATGGCGAACTTTCGAAAACGTTACGATTTTAAGTGCCATTAACGGAAACAACTTGTGTATTTAAGAAATAACTTTTTTGTGGAATCACATCGTTTCTTCTAATAAGTGCTTCTTTAAGGCTTGTGCATTTTCAAAAATATAATTAAATGTCTCTACTCTAAATAGTTTTTAACATCTATAATTTGAACTAGTAACAACGCTTAAGTTTCTTTTTATCACATAATTTATATCTATTTATCATATTTGTATTTTAGATTTTTGTTCGATGTACAATTGTTGCTTACTGTATTATTGAAAACAAACAAAACATTTTATTTTTATGAACATTGTTACTAACTAAAATAAACTATACAAATCAACAATAAAATTTATAAAAAAAAGATTATAAAACAACAATTTTTAAATTTGTATAAAGGCACGTAGAATACTAATAAGATTTGGCTGGTTGCTTGTCTCGTTGTAGTTTTCAGATAATGGAACACCCTTAGTCACACCTAAAGCTAACAGGAGTAATACACTTGCTGCAAATTTACTTCTTAAATATACATAACTTAATTTTTAGTACACGTAATCATTCGCCACTTTTTCACAAGAATTCTTCAGGCTCCTGCAGCCAATTGTTTATACGACATCATGCCTTCTCGTTTAAAGGAATTGTTTCAGCAGTGTTTGTCGCTGGTGGTTGCGGCTTTTCAAAAACGAATTTGTATAAGGTTGCTCCGACTACAGCTGCTAAAAGTGGTCCTACCCAGTACACCTGTAAAATAAAGAAATCTATTATTTGTTGAATTTTTAAATGTATTTCACTGATCTTTAAACATCTTAGTAATTAATAACAATATTCAAATAAAAATCAATTGGTACAAAGACACTCACAGCTGAAGTCACTATGTACTGTACCACTGCATCTCACATATAATTAACATTCTCAATAACACTATACGTAAATCCTTACGAATCTCAGATATTGAACTAAGCAAACAATTTAAAGAAAATGAAAACTGCAGCTTCTGTTATTTTGGACAATCATCACAATTACTAAGAAATAGAATAAACCAACATAAAAATGATATTAGACGAAACAACAACAATAACACAGGTTTAAGCACGTATGCACATGAAAACCAGCAAACTTTTACAATTGATAATCCACAAATTTTGGATACAGAACACAATTTTAATAAAAGACTAATTAGTTAAATGTTATACATTAAAACTAATTGTGAGCGAAGTGCAATTAGGGCAAGATGCGTTAATTTAATCACTAATCAAATACACAGTTACATTCCATCGAGCGACTGTGGAGAGTTGAGAATCCTTTTCAACAACACCAAGTCATTTCTAAAAGCTAAACCTGAAATTTTAATAACTAGAGCTGACAGGGGAAATGCTACAGTGACGTTAAACAAATAGGACTATGTTGATAAATGTCAAGAACTCCTTAGTGACACTAACACCTATAAGAAGTTGAGGGGTGACCCCACTGTGACCCTGGAGAGGAGGCACAAGTGCATAAGTCCTTCCACCGCATAATTTCTCAGGTGTTACAGTGCGGTAGCTCCCAAACTCTATACCTTGTAAAAAAAGCTCCCTCTCCAAATTCACTTCCAATATCCTAGCAAAGGCAAAAATGTTCAGCTTGATTGGCATAGAAAGTCCTCAAGTTCGGAAAGGTACGTCAAGAAAAATCAATGTAGCTCACCCAAATTATGTTCAAAAACATTTAAATATGTTGTGCGAACTCTGCAACTGTGTATCGCAAACTTCATAAAAATGAGGAAATTACGAGTGTACTCTGGCTTACATGATCCACATTGAACAGAGGTTGGAAAAATTTTAAAAATCGCGGAATCCCCGCGCAACGTGTCGTGTTTAATCCGTTTTGCGTTGGACGTTTTTACCTGCCAAACTGCTTTCCTAAGATAGATTGATGGGTAGACCAACTATTTTCCAACTAACTAATACACCGCGCCACTTACTCGTAAATAAACATATTGTAAACTAAATTAATTAATTCTGATGGTGTTTTTTTTTTTGTTATATTTTAATTCTATTGAGAGTGCCAAAGATTTATGGCGAAATATTTAGAGCAATAAAGGTACACTAAAAGCAGCTCCGATTTTTTTTTTGTAGACTTAACGCATTCTTCACAACCTTCTCGTGTAAAAATCTATTTACTTCCACCCACTTCTACCTTTGGTCTATTACAGGAGATAGCAATTACGTATAAACCGTGCGTAAACTTGGGAAAAAAGCCCGAAAATAAAAAATGTAACTTTTAAACGCTGCCAGATACCAAAGAAAGGATTCGGCGGACAAAGGACTATAGAAAGCTCGGAAATCTCCACAGGGACTATATATAGATCGACAATAAGTTAGCTTGCTGGGCCTTGATTGGCTATCCAAGAGATTATCAAAGAAACAAGCATCAATTGAATTGGTTGGAGTAGTAGAAAGTTAGTCGTGGTATTTGATGTAACTGGCAGAAGACCAAGTGACCACGGTCAGTGCTTGCTATGTTCTTGAACATTAGTTGCACAATGTAGAAAATATCAATTCAATTAAAAACTTCAATTGTAAAATTGATCAAAACTCTCTCAGGTGTGTGTCTTTCCACACGACTGAATAAAATATTTAGTTTTGGAAATATAGAGAGTTCTAGAGATCCTAGCATCGAAATGTGTTTGTGTGTATACATGAGTAAAATTAATTTCTCCATTCGTACTTTAATAACTTACTTTATTCTAATTGAATAGATAAATAGAGTTCTTAAGGTACCTGCAAGAGTAAGGCAAAGTCAAAAGATCGCGATATATAAGATTAAGGTGGAAAAAATTAAATTGTTATTTTTCTTGTGCTTAGAATTATATAAATTGTAAATGATTGGAAAACACCTTATTCAAGCATTTTAAGCCAAATATTTACTTACCCAATGGTTTTCCCAGTCATTGTTGAACAAAGCTGGTGCAAAACTTCTGGCAGGGTTCATGTTGGCCCCAGAATATGGTCCCTAGAAATATAAAATTTGGTTATTTCAAAATTAATTCATGAATTAAGAATGAATTTGTTAATTATGATTAATATTGTATTACTAGTAATACTTACTCCAGTAAAGGCCAAAACGGCAATCATGAGGCCAAACTTGATAGGAACTGAATCGTGTCTAGCGGCATTCCTGGCATCCCACACTCCACAACAAGTGAGAACCAAGAGCAAGGAAATAAGAAATTCAACTGCACAAGCTTGCAGCGGGGTAATCAGGGGATTTACCCAAGGAGAGCATACACCAGGAGCCTTCTTGTACAACACACCATCGGTTCCGTTTGCCATCGTGTGTTTCAACAAGTCACCAGGAGTCACAGCCTGGAAAGAAAATCAATTATATTCAGAGAAATATTTTTCGGGTTATTTGTACCACTTAACAAAGACTTACCATTAAAGCTCCGTACCCAGCAATGGCTCCAGCGAACTGTCCAGCGAAATAAATGGGCACTTGGATCAAAGGGAGGTTACCCAATATCACAGCTGCTACTGTCACGATGGGGTTGATGTGGGACCCCGAAATGTGACCGAAAATCTGTAAATTAAAGTGTTCCTTTAGATGGATACATTAAGAACACACGTATGTAATTGGTTTTTCATAATTATACAGGTTCTACCTTTTTTGAATAAAATGACAACTTTCCATTAACACGACAAGCAAATAATTATGCAAATTTCTATTGCGTTTATCGACACAATTATCGAAATTGTTTGCATTGCAGATCGCAAATCCAGATCGTTAAAGTGTTGGGCAAATATTAGCAAATGCATTTTAATTTATTGGGCTCAAATCAAATTTAGTAGTACTGCGTCAAACGAAACTTAAAAACATTAAAATCTAAAAGCTATTGATATTGAGTGTGAAAACAATAATTTGGTATACTTAATCAGCCATCAATTAACAGGTTTGCAATTGAAGATCTATTGACACCTTTAACTGCTTATTTTATTTTGGTTTTCTAAATTTTCTTACCAAAACTGCAACCATGACAGCAAATCCAAACGTCAGGGATATTTGCTGATGTGGAATATGTCCTCCGGATAGTCCTGCAACACATCCTTGGCAACCCAGGAAGACCAAAACGGCAGTCGCGAGAAATTCCGAAGCGAAGAGGATCGCCCTGTCCTTTATCGTCAGGTTGTCTTTTATAAGTATGGGTTTTCCTAGAAATATTTACAAGTTAATATGCAAAAAAAGCAAAGAAAAATGGAGGCATGCTTTATACCAAAATAGAAACCGGCCGGCCAGCGTTGTCAATAGTAATTAAGTTGTTGTTTCTAAATATTGAAGCGTTTATTTTAAACAACTGCTGGCTTCCTGTCTCGTATTTAGTTTTGCTATTAATATTTTGCACTTCAACTGCATTGGAATCTGAGGTAACTTGATTAGTGCTTTAGTTTAAAACCGAGCGGTTTCAATTTTACACTTATGTATTTGGCTACATTTTATTTTCAAATATGTTAATCCTTTATTTTTGTCTATTCTATGAGGCTTTTTCATTCATGCAGGGGCATCAAGAGTTGCATAAATGTAAATTTCATGCAATTGTTTCTGTTTTATAGTCAAATGAGCAGACGATCTGGCGCCATAAATAAAAGTGGGTTAAATATATATAGAAATCCATTTAAAAAACAAACATTGTTTAGATTTTCGAAATACGTAATCTCTGTCTGTTATCTGCCAAAAGATCCTGTCAACTATTCATTACGGGTTCTGGTTGAATAACTCCAACGACCGTTTGGCGTATCCTCCTCAAAATACTGCACAACTGCAAGGTATATTTGTCTTTATGATTTATTGCGGGGCAGTCTCACATGAAAAAAAAAACCGGCAGTATTCTAGCATAAAACAAAACTAAACATCTGCTTCAAATATTGATTATGAAATAATGCATATTTATTAAAGAATTAATTACTTGTCCTCATGACTTCTAAACCGAGAACTGCGACCTTTGTCCATTGAGAGCTACTGTCGTATTAAAATAATATATTTCTCATATAAATTTTCTAATTCGTTACATTATTTAAGAACATTGTTCGTGTCTATGGTTTTACTCGTGAAAATTACAAAAATATTAATTCAATTAAAAAAATTGTTGAAATGTCTCCCTAGAATTTACAAAACACATAACTGTTTTGAGACTACTTTATGAAAGGAGGTTTGGGATAATGCCCCAGGCGTCACCAGAACCCATAGAATGATCTTTTTGATCCTTTTTTTGACAAACAGATCAGTTCTTTCATTCCCTGCAATACCTCTGTGTTCTGGCAGCCAGCCCAGAGTTACTCGGTTGCTTGTGGACAGTTGTGTTAAATCTTGCAGACAGTTCTTCTTCTTCTTAAGGTTTATTGTCTCACTGCAATCTTTGCAGTATTTACACAGTGGTATAGTTGTGGGAGGTGAATCCTTGGATCCGTCTGGAGTTTTCTATTTTATTTTTATTTTATTTTATTATTGTTTATTTACGTATTTTATTATTAGATATTTCTTATTATTTACTTTTAGTATAATTATTTTTTAAATTTATTTAATGAAATGATATAATATATTGGCAGTTGAGATGGAGGGTGTATTAACAATTGTATAAATATCTATTGGTAAGTTAAATTTCATTATTTCCGCCGTCTTTTTTAACCGAGCCAGCCGTGTAGACCCTTTCTAAAGGTTTCCATGTCTATATTGTATTTTTCAATTGTACCTCCAGTTTGTTTTTGTATATTTCTGGAATGTCTGAGGTTTTAATTTTGTATTTCATTGTAGTTGGGTACATTATTTTTTCAATGCTGGACTGAATCATTTTATCATCAACATATTAGTCAAGATTTGAATGTCTACGTTGTCATATGCCGATTTTATGTCTATATATGTGACTGTAATGTTTTTATTTTCTGACAATTCGTCATAAGGCCATGATCACTTTCAAGTTCTTTTCCACCTTCATTGATGTGTTGTTGAGGTGCATTTTGAACATTATATTTTATATATACCACTCCCAAGTACTTGAAGTTGTCTACAGTATGTTGTTGTTTCCTATATTTATTCTTTTTCTTGTGAATTTCATCAATTTTGATTTATTGACTGATATTTATAGCCCCAATTGTTTCAGTTTTTTTGTAGTTTGGTTATTGAAGTGCTGGTCTTCTGATTTAATATGTGTGACTGTAATGTTTTTATTTTCTGAAAATTCGTCCACTAAAGTTGAAGTTAGTAGGGTTAGAGCACATATAACATATATTGTAGCTCACGTATATGTAAACTTTGGAAGCTCTTAAATTCTCGATTAGGACATAAAATGAGTTTAGTTCAGACAGTGGCCGCTTGGAACCTACACAACGAAGAGTAGGGAGCAGAAGGCGGTATCAAACATATTCATTTCTCAAGAAACTTTGTACTGCCAGAAACTTCTCTCTTCAATTACATACGAATTAAGATATTTTGTCGCACACGAACAATTTTAGGATGCACCGAATATTAAAATGCCTTTCGACTGTCGCTTTAACTGTTATGGCACAAAATGCTTTTTTTAACTTTATTCTTTTTTACAGTTACATGTATAAATAACTTAATTTGAATAGCTAATTTACCAATCTGAAAATGATAAAAGCTTCGTTACTTTATGAATATTTTTATAAAATTTGACATATGTAATATGTATGTATGTCTCATTAAAATACGAGTATATCAACAGGTATTTTATTTTGCACACATTTTAGCTATTTATGATTAAAAATATCAATAAATACAAAAAAATATCGTTTTCTCATAATCTCTAAATAAATTTTAATCACAGTCAAACATGTGAGAATTCGCATACGTTAGTCTTTTCAAACTGGTCTTAGTCTGCTGGCTGAGTGTAAAAAAACATTTCCCTGCGATTTATAATAAAATATATAATTTTCTTAGAAACAAATCGACAATTGTTTTTGCAA